>VNKB01002000.1:0-12257 GCA_008042735.1 Drosophila leontia | reverse complement strand
CAAATTTGAACAATAAAAAATTTTTTTTGCTGCCAATTTTGAATTTTTAGAACGTAACCCCTTATTTTGTACTGAATCCATGTTTCGCTTAACACGAGGATTTCTAGGAACGTAACCCCCGTGTTAAGCGAGGGCCAGGTGTACCTAGCATGGTTCTACGATTATATAAAGTAGGAGTCTACTAGAAGGAGTGTAATAGTATAAGACAGTAACCTCTGGTTTGCATCCCAGTTTAAACCGCGTAAAGCGAAAAGTAAAAAGTTCTATTGAACCGATTCTATGCGTTTACTATGGACGCCATACTGAGGGCTTCAAACGCAAGATCCATTTTCTAAGATACGACGAACAAGTGAAATGTATAGGGGTCATTGAATTCCTTCGACCACCGTTTAATGGAACCAAGCACACCCATGGCTTTATTTACTGGGCACGAAATATGATCGATAAAGTCAAGTTTAGGGTCCAGACGGACACCCAAATCATCAACTATACGAGGGCTGTCTGATAAATAACCGACCTCAACGTGGTTTCTACTTTAAATTGTGCATATTATATTAGCTACTCGGCAAAATTTCAGAAAAATATCTTGCGCAATTATCTGTTGACAGTCGTGTTTGTGAGTCTATTTCGGTGATTTCCCCAAAATGGAAAAAATTGAATATCGAGCTGTAATTAAATTTTTATTTTTGAAAAGCAATACGCCTTCACAAATCAAAGATGAGTTGGACTCTGTGTATGGTGACTCTGCACCATCGTTTACCACCGTAAAATTTTGGGCAGCTGAATTTAAACGTGGTCGCAGGAGCTTGGAAGATGATGAACGTCCTGGGCGTCCAAAAACTGTAACCACTAACGATAACATCGCTAAAGTTCATCAATTGGTACTAGACGACCGCCGGATTAAAGTTAGGAAAATAGCTGAGATTATGAAGATGTCAAAAGAACGTGTTTGTCACATATTAAACCAAGATTTGGGCATGAGAAAGCTGTCCGCGCGTTGGATGCCGCGTTTGCTTACGCTAGACCACAAACGTGCGCGCATGAACATTTCCAGCGCTCTGTTGGCTCAGTTTAGAGGCAATAAAACCGACTTTTGGCGCCGATTGATAACTGTAGACGAAACTTGGATTCATCATTATACGCCCGAAACAAAAATCCAATCTAAACAGTGAATTGAAAAGGGGGAACCGGCCCCAAAAAAACCTAAAGCTGTGTATTCGGCTGGGAAAGTGATGGCGAGTGTTTTTTGGGACAGCCATGGAATTATTTTTATCGACTATCTTGAAAAAGGAAAAACTATAACAGGAGCATACTACGCATCATTATTGGACAAGCTAAAGGAAGAAATTTCGAAAAATCGGCCACATTTGCAAAAAAAGAAAGTCTTGTTCCACCAAGACAACGCACCATCTCACAGTCGCCATGGCGAAAATCCACGAATTGCGGTTCGAACTGCTTGACCATCCACCCTATTCACCGGATCTAGCACCAAGCTACTTTTTTTTTGTTTCCTCAACTTAAAACTGCGCTCGGCGGCCAGAGATTTTCGTCAAATGAGGAGGCAATCTCTTTCGTGAACTCGTATTTTGCAGACAAAGACGTCAAGTACTATTTGGGAAGGGTTGCAGAGATGGGAGCATCGCTGGGAGAAGTGTGTGGAGTTACAAGGAGACTATGTAGAAAAATAAAAAAAAAATTTTTGAAAAAGTCGCGTGCATCATGGTTAGGTCGGTTATTTATCAGACAGCCCTCGTATATAGCTGACATAGGAACTATTGAGCTTCGTTATTTTTTCAACATATTTGCATACTTAATATATATTTTATAGAATTGTATAATGTTTTTAATAATAGGATGACTATATTTTGTTGCTGCCTTAGAAACGATCGGTAAATGTATAGGAAAATGTAAGAATTAATATATAAAGTGAATAATGTATGTATAAATATCTTGATTGATGTGTAACCTAACCACCGAAATGGATGAATATTGAAAACTGCAAGGGTGTACAAGCTTTAGTGTTCCGAAAATAGCTCCCTTTCTTGACTTACTTTATGTTTATTTCGGAAATTCGCCCCAAAACTAATTCAATAACATTTAAATTTATAAACGTGTGCCTTACAATGGAAATAAATCAAATACTTGAAATATTTCTTAAATTCAATAAAAAAATGTCCTAAATCTGAGAACATTACTTTTCTAACGTTAAGAAAAAATCTAAACATTTTCTAAATATATGTATGGACGTATGAGTTCAAAACATTCAGGGGGTTGACCTATGTGACGGCCGATTGTGGACCGTTTATTTTGAAAATTTTTCCTAAAGAGCGCTTATGACAGCAATTTAAATTATTTACCTGTTATTTAGAATTAAGTATTGTTTTTAACGTTTTGTTACTTTAAATATTTTAAAATTTTCGAGATACAAGGTGCCGCTGTACTATAATAGTATCATGATTGATTTTCTGGCTCCCTGGGTGGGTCAATTATAAAAATTTAAATATAATTATGATCTTGACGGACTCGAAATTAGCATGAACTAGGGTATTTTAAAAATATTGAAAAATACCAATTTGGCGCCACTTAATTGTTATTGTTTGTTCGGAAAACTCCTTTTTCTTTGTCTGTGCAGTGTTAAAAAAACTACTTGACCTATCCAAAAGAACCTAGTCCATACGATGTCCTCATGCATGCTGAACATATTCTAAATATTCCAGCACAATCGATTAAGTCGTTTTCGAGATTTCGTGTTGACCAGTTGAAAAAACGTGGTTTTGAGAGAAGCGCAAAAGAAATAATCATTGCAGGAGTAACCTGCCTCCATCCAGCTGGAAATCGAGCGACTCCTAGTCTAGGTTCCATCTGAGCTTTAAATGAAAAGTACATAGTTAGGAAAGCAATTTATGCAACAAAAAATCTATTGTTTGAAACGTTCACATGGGTCAACACCCTTAAACGAAAACGAATTCATAGTGCCTCCATTTAAATAATATATATTTGAAATTAAGGAAATAGTCCAAATTTTCTATGGCATCATAATATCCATCATCCTCAAATAGAGCCGTATTCAGCGTAGAGGAGAAGAGTCATACCGGTCATATGAAGGCGGTTAAGCAAAGCGTATTGGATGGCACGAGCAAATGGTCTGCCAAGATAGCAATCACAGGTTTGGAAATAATTAAATAAACACGAAATTAATTTAAATTAAGTAACAAACTAATCGTGGTATTTTTCTGTTGTCGGTTTGAAATAAATGTGAATGTGAATGTATATTTGCAATTTGAATGACGACACACGGCTGTATTACTCATTAATCAATTAGGAATATATGCGTGATTTAATGTGTTTGGATGTTAATTAATTTTATACAAACTGATATAATATGTATGTGCTATGCATGTATGTAACAATGAAATTCACATATATATGAAAACAACAGCTTCTCAGTTTAATAACAGAACGTTACTGTTACAGCATGATAAGTCTTTAGCTTAAACTTGTCGGTTCCATTTTATATGTGAGTTTCATTTATAAATATAAATAATGTACAAAAATACGACACAAAATACTTACTAAGCGATAGGGGGTTTTTTTAATAGAAATTAAATTTTTCTAGAGAAAAAATAGGGTTTTAGATCAAGTAAAAGAACAACAAAATAAACGCCGCTGTCGTTGGATAATCAATCATTTAATTTGATATTTTACAAAATGAACATAAATACGTGTATATATATATATATATGCATATATACATATATCAAATTTAATTTAAGGATGACATTCGGTGTGGATCCCGACACACACATAGATTCATTAGAACAGGCTGAGCACGCTACTGTTGAGGGAACATCTAAATGGTCATGCAAACTAACAATCACAGGTACACACAAATACTAAAAGTTCTTGAAATTTACTTTCATTTAAAATTGTCTTTTTTTTTTAAATTACTTTTTTTATTTGGCATACTTAGTTTGCCGAAAATGTAATGCTGAAGTATAAGGTCCACCTTAATATTGTTCTTTATATGCAGGATGACTTAATCAGTAGATTTATTAATTTACTATACCTACACCAACTACTGTTACTAGTTATTATAGCTAATATATCTATCGTTTTCTGCAGATTAAGAAACCTGTATTTTATTTAGAGGCACAACGATTATTGTTTTAGGTGTTATATATTTTAAGGCGAGAGATCACCAATTTATTTGAATTTTAATTCATTTTATGCTTACCACATATTTTACACTGCAATATATTAACATGTAAATTATAGCTGTGAAAAATCAATAGTATTATTGAATTAATGCTAGCTTTTCGTGTTGTATAAAATTTCTTATTTTTGCCAAAATGCTTATCTAAAATTATATCTTACTAATGGTTTTCTAAATTAACAAATATTACTATATAAGTTGTAGATTTGATGCGTCCTTTATTAGGTTAGGTTAGGTTAATCCGGACGGCCCTCGAGGGGCCACACATAGGCCAATATTGCCCATAGCTATCCGGGGAAACTCCTGGATGGACCTAGAGACTATTTATGCGGGTTTCGAGATCCTTGAAGATCAAGGTGTTTTTCGCAAAGGCAAGGAGTTCGCCTGGCGATGCCAGAAGGTTTCGGTTGCCTCGGATTCATCACATTTCCTGCATTTGGCGTTGTCGGTAATACCCAGCTTGACTGCATGTGCCATTTGGGTCAGCCCGACTCTCTAGCTTGCTTTCGATCGCTCTTAGGGATACAGGAACGCTTTCTGATCTTTTACTCGCCAGTCCGATGCCTTCCTGTGCAAGTTCGTCCGCGGTCTCGTTACCGTCTATGCCTTAGTGGCTGGGAACCCTGTAGATCCTCACATAGTCGTGCTCAGGCTATCTAGTGACGAATACTTCCGCCTGGAATATACTGCAATAGTTTGGTAGCTTATACGACAGCCTCATTTCAGGGTCTGAACAGTATATGCCCGCTCCAACTCCTCCATCCATCTTGGAGCCATCGGTGTATATATTGAGGTATTGAGTATGGTCCTGGCCTGACTTTTAGTCATTTGGTCCCATGAATACTGTTGTGTATACAACCGGGTATGTCCTGGGTATCATGTAGTCAGATGTACTGCTCATGTCTGTGCCCGAATCCTTCTAGCGACCAGTTTCCTGATGCAACCAGACGTTGTGCCGACTTTCCTGTAGTAGTAGCGCTTGGATATCTAGGGGATATATACCGATTATGGTTTCGAGTGCTTTGGTGGGGGTTGACTTCAGCGCTCCTGATATGCAGAGCAGTGCCTGCCGCTGGGTTCTCTCCATAATCTTATTATATACGTTTTCTTCTCCATGGCTTGCCACCACACTAAGACTCCATACAGAAGGGTCGAACGCACCACCGATATGTAGACCCAATGCATTAAAACGGATGAGAGGCCCCATGTGCTGCTAAGCATCTTCTTCGATGCATTGGCCTTCCACGTCAGCTTGCTGTCAAGTACAATGCCGAGGTATTTGACTTGTGTTTTCGGGGTCAGCTTGGTTTTGTTAATTTTCGGGGGGATCCTTTGTATCTCTTGGTGAAGAGAATGAGGTCCGTCTTATCCGCATTGATATTGAGTCCTACCTCCTCCGCCCACTCACATATATCCCTAAGCGTAGTTTCCATGATTGAGCTGAGGGTCGATGCCCAGAATCGCGTGATAATAATGCCTATGTCATCCGCATAAGCTGTTATCTTTGGTGCTTTCCTCTCGAATCTCTTGATTAGGTCGTCTACCACCAGATTCCATAGGAGGGGCGATAGGACCCCACCTTGCGGCGTGCCTCTGTGCGCTCCTTTCACCATGGAAGCGGTGCCTCAATCTGATTGTACCCGCCGGCAACTTGGAAGATTTCTTATCCACAAGTTGATAGCGGGGACGTGTTGGTCGCTTCTAGGCGATCCATTATAGCGTCCGTGCTAATGTTGTTGCAAGCGCCGGATATGTCCACGAACCTACAAGTGCATATTCTTTATTGTGTAGGGCTCTCTCAATGCTGGCTACCAACGAATGCAGTGCCGTCTCCACTGATTTCCCCTTCATGTAGGCATGCTGGTTGGTCGACCGTAGTGTTCCTACATCGTTCCTGATGTATAAGTCCAGCAGCTTTTCCAGCGTTTTAAGTAGAAATGAGGTGAAGCTTATTGATCTGTAATCCTTGGGGCTCACGTGGCTGCACTTTCCCGCTTTAAACAGGAAGACAATCCGAGAGGTCCTCCATTGGATAGGGATATAGCCCGTGCTTAAACAAGCTGTATATATGGGGTAGAGCCATGGGGTAATCACTTCCCTGGTCACCTGCAGCATGGCTGGGAATATTCCATCTAGTCCTGGTGCTTTTGTCCTCGCAAAGGAGTCTATATGGTCCCGATAGTCTTCTTGAACTTTTCCCAGTTAGTATTCCGGGGGTTCCTGAAGACTGATTGCATTGGAGAGTTTTCGAATGCGTATTGAACCGTATGTTATTATGATCTGAGAAGGATGGTATCTCAAGGACTCTCCATTCTGATACCAAAGTACCTTATCCCCTTCAAGTGTAAGATATAGCATGTTTGAGGAGGTGGGACCTACAAAGGTGTGTTCCTCCCCCACGTTTCCTATACTTAGGTTGGTTGAGAGTATAAAGTCTAAGAGTTCCTCACCTCTATCGTTTATGTCGGGTCTCTCCATACGCAGTGGTGCCGCGCATGCACCATTTTCCACTGCGCCTCGGTCATTTTGCCGGCATCATCGCTTCTGTCAATGAGTGCCACAATCAAATGTCGTTTGGTCACCTCACTGACTTTTGCGGTTTTTTTGGGCTTTTTCGCCATTTGGGGACGGCCTTCCTCCTTAGGCCCGTGTTGCCGCTTGCTTTCCGGTGTGTTCATACAGGCGCTCTCGGCTGAGCGTTGCCTTTTGTTGGCAAGCGTCTCCTCCACCTTCTTGGCGAATCCGCCAGTCGATCTCTTGTAGGAGAGTTTGGCGAAGTGAAGCCTCCCCTCAGCGATCTTCTCCTCAGCCCAGGTAAGCTTCTTCTTCTCCTCTGGGGATAGGGCGCAGGGTTCAGATGGAGGATTTTTGCCGTCCTTTGATAAATTCTAACGAATTATTTTTACAACTTTATTTACTTGTAAGCTATAGCTGTGAAAAATCGAAACAAATGATTATCGACAGTAACATTTTAATGAATTTATGCTAGTTTTTCGTGATATCATATTTTCTTATATTATACTATTTTTATAGTATTTTTTTTTAATTTACAAATATTTCTAGATAAGTTGTTTATTTTAAATAATTTTTCACCAAATATGACAGTTCTCATAGTATACATATATGTATGTACCAGAGATCGGCACTAGTATCTGTTTTGAGCACTACAAGCTTACTCGCTTAAAAAACATTACTTTAAATATTTGTTACTCAGTATACATTTGTGTATGCGGTGACCGCTTTCACGACTCTCGAATCGTGAGTAAGAATTCTACCAAGCATTGGGTGTTGCTCATATTTGGCATCGCATATAACGTGCGCAGAAAAGTAACTAGTTAAAACACCACTTTGAGACAGGTGTGTAAAAAATACGTTGTATGTACTTGTAGTTGCGATGCACTATTGCAAATCTCTGGTATTTACTTACATATATTATAATACTTTTTGGGCTCACTGATTGTGATTGTTTTTGAATAGGATTTTTGTGTTTATTTTACTAATAATTAAGTAAATAAAATACAGGGCTGAAAAAATTATTAGTGTAAAGTAAAGGTTTTTTACAGTTAACGAAATAATTGTACTTTGTAAAGTTTCCGCTGCAATTTTTAATTTTAATAGATCGATTATTTTTCTAATAGTTTAATTTAATTAAAAATGTATAATTCTTTTACTTAATGTTAAGAATAATTTACATGAACTATTTTTCAGACTAAATAGGCAAGTTTATATGTTACCATATATAAACTATGATTATTAATTTTTTTATTTCATTTCCCGTCACAAAATAATTGTAAATTATACAGAATTAAATAAGTGTTTATTATTCTTTGTCTAACACTGGGTCCCATGTTCACAAAAACACTTACTGTTGTGTCACACCTGCATCTCTCTTACTAACTGACGCAAATTCATATGTACATATCTGTATATACTTATATATTAAACTGTTATTTGTGTGTATGTATGTGCATACATATATGTACATATGATGTATGATAATGTCAGGCAGCACTGCACTGTTTTTGCGCTGAAACCTGATATTGTGTAAAGATCCAAATACTTAAAAGACATCCGTTTTTTCTCTTCTTCTTTCTCCCTTGAAAATCAATTGTAAACACTGAAAAAAATTGAAACAAAAACAAAACTTAAAAAAATACATAAATAACAATATCAAAAATATTACAACGAGTGTTATTCGTTTCAAACTCCACAAAAACCTATAAATAAAATTAAACAAAAATAAAAACCATAACTACAAATTTATCTTAACAAAACTTACGGAACATTCATATTAATCGGTTTTTGTCAAACACGTTTAAATTGGTGCTTTTTCGGATGGATTATGGTGTTGGAAACGAAACAAAATTGATCAACTTTTGATGAACTCTATTTGACGTGATTTGAATACAGTGATTTGTGCTCAAGGCCTGATAGCGAAGGATAAAAGCGGTACCAGTGATCCATATGTGACGGTGCAGGTTAGCAAGGTGAAAAAAAGAACGCGAACTATGCCGCAGGAACTTAATCCTGTGTGGAACGAGAAGTTTCACTTGTGAGTACTCGACTTGTCCCCAAAAAAATCTATAAATTCTCTCATTCAGTTTTATAGCCGCCCAAAAACACACAGTCTAAATATCGTTAATAAATTTTTTGTAATTCTTGTTGTTTAATACACACCTTAAGTAGTAGAAAAAACGATGGTACTTTTACCTATGTAAATCTATAAACATTTATCTGATTATACATCTATGTATTTTTTTACTTGACCGAAATGGATCGATTTTTCATGATTCTTTTAATCGTATAAAGTGTGAATTTTACATTACTTGCTCATCCGATTCTTTTTCCTTTCTCAAGTAAGAAAATATACTTTACGCGGTTTTTTTTCATTATCGGTCCTCAGCCAATCGTTTTGAAAAAAAAACGATCGTTCTCAATGGGTGCAAACCCATTCGTTTCAGCACACAT
The DNA here is from genome assembly GCA_008042735.1 of Drosophila leontia. Lineage (NCBI taxonomy): Eukaryota > Metazoa > Arthropoda > Insecta > Diptera > Drosophilidae > Drosophila > Drosophila leontia. The sequence goes on along the minus strand of VNKB01002000.1, from coordinate 3,076 downwards.
AGTGCATTTAATTATAGAATAATTGCACCAAGACAGAAATATAGATTTACTTAGTTTTGTGAAATCTGATTTAACATTATTTCAATAAAATGTGGGTTACTGGATACACAGCGAATGCCACAACTCTTCCGATCGCATTAAAGTGCGCGTTTGGGACGAAGACAACGATCTAAAATCAAAGCTACGTCAGAAATTAACACGCGAGTCTGATGATTTTTTGGGTCAAACTATAATTGAAGTACGGACATTATCCGGTGAAATGGATGTATGGTATAATCTGGAAAAGCGTACTGATAAGTCTGCAGTATCCGGGGCGATACGACTTCACATATCGGTTGAAATCAAGGGCGAGGAAAAGGTTGCTCCATATCACGTTCAATATACCTGCCTACATGAGAACCTCTTTCATTATCTTTGTGAGGAAAACACGGGAATGGTAAGTTCAGACGTCTAATACAAGAAATATAAACAGTTTTTCAACAACAATGATTTAAGGTTAAGTTGCCGACGCAAAAGGGAGATGAAGCCTGGAAGCTATATTTTGATGAAATTCCCGAAGAAATCGTAGACGAGTTCTCGATGCGCTACGGCATTGAGAATATATATCAAGCTATGACCCATTTTCATTGTCTGTCTGCGAAATATCTGTGCCCTGGAGTTCCTGCTGTGATGAGCACTTTGTTGGCCAACATTAATGCATATTATGCTCATACGACTGCTTCTTCAGCGGTTTCTGCCAGTGATCGATTTGCAGCTAGCAATTTCGGGGTAATACTTTCTATAGGATTACAGGCGGAAAAACATCTTCGGAAGCGATAGGTTTTCGATTTGGTTTTTAAAACTTGGACCGAAGGTCCAACATAACAAAATAGAAAACAAATTATTTTATTTTTTTTATTTATTTAACTTATACCGTTATTATATTTATTATTTATTCCCAGAAGTTTTCATCGCAGTTATTCTCATTAGGTATTATTATTCCTGATCAGCATCACAAGCCGTGTCGATCTAGCCACGTTATTTGCAATTTTACAATAATGATTTTCAACAGTAGATTCATTGGAACGATCAGTTTTCATTAGAAAAGACAGCTGGTTTTGTTTTTAATTCCCAGAAATGGGTCGTTAAAAAAATCTAAACTGCAGGGTGTACACAGTACGCAAAGTATACTTTTTATGCCCTTGCAGGGTATTATAACTTTAGTCAGAATAAAAGTATAAAGTATATATATTCTTGTCCGTCTGTTCGTTTCTAAGCAAACTAGTCCCTATTCTAGATACTCTCAATAGTATATAAGTCGGAGAAAATAGAACTTTGTTGTTTTTCAATATATTTTCATCTAATTTAAAATATTTTCATTTCAGAAATTTGGTTTTACTTTTACGAAAATCGGTCGACTATATCATATAGCTGTCATAGAAAAAATATGTTGATGTAAAGAAAAATGCAAAGCTGTGAATATTAAATTGTAAACTGTCAGTAAAATAAGTAATAAGTTAGGTAATAGAAGTTAACATTACTTTGTATTTGTTCAGTTTGTTTGTGTATTTGTTTATGATGCGTTTGTGCAACAATGCATTCGAATATTTCGAAATTCGTTTTAAAAATTAGATCAATTTGAATATTTGGTAATGTAAGAAAGTTGTGAAAAGAATCTTTCAAAAAGCTCTAATTTCTTGGCCGCGGAAGACCTTTCTGTCGAATTCTCCTTATAAAGTTAACAATATTATCTATATATTTATATGCAACTCATGTTGTTTTTTATATCATATCGGATTTGTGCTTTCGTTATACATCCTTCCTTATTATTATATATTAAACGTACAAAAACAGATGTTTTTCCCCCTTTAATTCGAAATCAGTCAAATTGTTATATTACGAACTTAAAGACCCACATATATTAATCGATATTTTACGGCTCTATATACTTTTTTACAACGCTACTATTTTTTAGAAGGAGAAATTTGTCAAGTTATTGGATCAATTGCACAATTCTCTTCGCATCGACTTATCCATGTACAGAAATAACTTTCCCGCATCGAGTCCTGAGAAATTAATGGACCTAAAGTCTACAGTTGATCTATTAACCAGCATTACATTTTTCCGTATGAAGGTAAATTAATTAATGTGAATAATAGTAAACATTTGCAATATACGTGAACAATATCTTAGGTACAAGAACTATCTAGCCCCCCAAGAGCCAGTACAGTGGTTAAAGACTGCGTTAAAGCCTGCTTAAGATCTACATATCAATTCCTATTTGAGAACTGCTATGAGTTATACAACAGAGAGTTTCAGGTAAGACATTTAATCACATTCTCGTGTATGCCCCATATTTATTGTCTTCTCTAACCTTTCTCTAATTGTTAAAAGGTTTTGAAATATTTTTTTTATGTAAATATGAATGAAAATAAGCTCAAAGACAGCATTTCAATGTCGTCAATAAATAATTCAATGCTCCGTGGTATGTGGCATAAAAAAGTATTATTATTAGTGTATTAGTGGAATTATCTAGAGACCAAATAGCCGCTGGGATGTTAAAGTCACCAAGAACTACCAAGTCGTCCTTTTACGAAAATCTTTTGGAGACCAACTGAATAGCGGAAAGATGGTTCCAATAAATAGGAAGTTCCGACAATGGAGGATTGAAGGAACACGTAACAAAAATGGAACTACCAATAACTACCCTGCAGTACCATTCATCAACAATTCATCAACGTTTCATCAATAGCCGAAGGGGTGTTGTTGATGATTCATCGATGAATGGCCATACAAATTACTGATGAATTTAACATGGGCATGTCATAGGCATTCATCAACAACAATTCATCAACAATTAATCATCATTTCATCGATGAATTGTTGATGAATTACTGATGAAAGGCTGATGAAATGTTGATGAATTGTTGATGATTAATCGATGAATTGTTGATGAATTGTTGATGAATCATCAACAATTCATCGATTAATCATCAACAATTCATCAACATTTCATCAGCCTTTAATCAACATTTCATCATCAATTCATCGATGAATTGTTGATGATTTTTTTTTTCATATATAAAAATAAAACTCT
>VNKB01001993.1:0-19473 GCA_008042735.1 Drosophila leontia | reverse complement strand
TTCTGTGGCTTTTAGTTTTCAACACTCCCGCGAAGACAGGGCAGTTAGAGGTGGGTGTAACCACTTTAGTTTGTTGTTGTTTTTCTTCTTTTTGGGCTGATTTTAATGAGCCAACCAAGTCGACTCTACAAAATTTATGAGCGCTAAAAATTGAAATTACTTTTTTTTCATTGACCATGAAAGGCGCGGCGGCGGCAAAGAGTTAAATAATTTATTTCGAGTTGGTTGACGGAAATGTTTTTGGCCAAAGAAGTTCACCGAAAGACTAAAGGGGAAATGGGGAAAAGCGTTGGAAAAGTCACCTGGGGTTTTGTAAGTAAAAGTCGTATAAAACTTGAGTGAAGTGTTGATTAAAAAAAGGATTTATTTTCTCTATTTTAATTAAAGTTTTTGGGTTTCTATATAAGCCCTAGATATATTTCAATTTTAAATGTAAAATATTCTCTTTCTTAAATCTACAAATAAATCAAATCAAATCAAAAGAAAAATGTCAAATTAAATGGTATTTCATTGAGATTTCCTTCTATAAAAATCCCTAACAATTTACATAGAGATCCCTGGTATACCTACTGTTCAGATATATATATATCTTCCCTCTATATACATATTTCCATCATGGAGTGCCACTCAAGCTGAAGCTCTTCTCCATTGCGAATTTCCTCTAAATTTCGTGTGGGTGTTGCCCCTAAAGAAACGCTGAATGTTTTTCCACACACACACACAAAAGTTGCGGAAAACTTCCGCCCTCGGTGACGCATAATTTGTGGGCGTGTCAGGGGTAGAAGAGATGCCGGAGTCTGTGCCAAATGTTTCAGCATTTTGCAGCTTATTTCGTTTCATTTGTAGCTAGTCACACCTACAGAAAATCTCCCTTGCCCTGGCCCCCATCATGCGTGGCATAACAAATTGCTGGAGGAGGAGGAGGAAGTGAAGGAGTAGGGTCTTGGAGGGACGGGACTCCTCCCTCCTGCTCCCTCTGCCGTTGTTGTTTCTGGCATAAATAAACAATTCAATTCAATTTCTCAGCTTGTTTCTTCTGCATCGTAGCGTTGTCAACAAAAGGAGTTACAAACTGACTCACTGCCGCCGCTACTTCCTGCTCCTCCTCGCCCCTCGAATATATTTTGCATTTAAATGAGGCTGGAAGGAGAAAAGGGTGAACAACAAAAAAAGAAGACAATGCGTAGGTGGAAATTAGTCGTAAGTCTGGCTAACACAACTATAATTCCAAGGAGAGCCGGGCCAAAAGAAAAACGTTTCCGAATGAATACATTTTTCACTTTGGCTAGTAATTTGAGAAGGAGAAGTAGTGAAAAAATTAGAGGGTAAAGTTTTCTCAGAGAAACGAAACATAAAAAATTTTTCTTTCAAGTTTCATTTAATTTTAATTATTTAGTATTTCCTTGGATCAGGAAATATTATATATAAATCTAACCTTAAGCCAGAGAAGTCGATTTACAATTGGAAATCAAAATATCTTCAGTAGCGACCGTGACATGGTACAGCTTTAAGAATATTAATATTTATTTTATATATGGAAGAATATTTTTAATAAAATTATTCATAGAATATATAAATAAAGTTAAGTATTTTGTATTTTCAAATAAAACGTTCAAGAAATAAATACAAAACTTTGAAGAGCCGTTGAATAAAACTACATCTACTTCTAATGATGGAGAATATTTTTATAATATTTTTAATAATTTATATTCTAATTAATATATCTAGTTTTATATTTCATAAGTATTCCCTATTTTCTCTCTCTGTACTACACATAAAACGTGAAAGATAGATGGATGTTAGCTCCGACTCTGGGCCGAGAAGTGCGTTCTGCATCTATGAATAATTCAAAGGTCTCTAGTCGTGGCAACAATAATACCTCCCGGCATTAATGCAATGCGAACAACTGAAACGCAAACACAGATACTCCACCAACACACGCACACACACATGTGTGTGTGATGTGGCTTGGCTAGGAGGAGCACCCACACACTGAGTGAACTTCCAGCTAACTGTTTCCCTGCTGATAGTTTTGTAATGATCAAATTAAATGACTTTGCTTGGGTCTGGTCGGGTTTTCTGGTTTGGGGTTTTCTGGTTTAGACAAAAGGCTCCGGCTCCTTCGGCCCCGGCTTAGTGGGTATGATAATGAATTTATTTAAATGGCGCGTAATCAGACGGGCAACAGAGCAGTTTCGAGAGTGAATAGGATAGAATGGTTTAATGTGCTAGTTTGTTGGGCAGACAATGCCTGTATCTATGTGTGTGTTTGGATTGTAATTGCTTTTAAAGCTTTTGAGGAATTGTCAGCCATTATGTTGTCAGTATCTCTTGGGTTTTCCCTCTATAATCCCTTATCCTTGGCCTCAGCTGGGAGCAGGGTCCACTTGATTGGTTGTTGGTTAGCCGAAACTGGCAATTATTGATTAAATAAGTTAATATATGCAGCGTCTCAATTAGGGCACTTAGCAAATTATTGACAATGATTGGAAGATAAGTATGTATTGATTGTCAGTTAATTTATTCATACGTAGACAAAGGTCTTTTGTTATTAGGAAATTTAATAAAATATAGAACTAACTGTGAAAGGAAAGGTTAAACTTGAGATACTTAATTTTAGTAATTATATTCCTTGATATTATTTTAAGATAATTAGCTAGAAATAATAAGAGGCATCTTCTGTAAATCTTATACTTCTTGAAGCACTTCAAACCCCCTTACAAAAGCTGTTCCAGCTAAGGACATTTCAGCCATATTCATTAAGGCCAAACTGCCCAAGAGAAAAAGACGCAAAAAACCTTGCAAATTAAATGAGGCTCGGCTTTTGGAGTAAATGGCACAACAATCACAATCAGCTAATGTGTAGAGCCTAATGACCCAGAGGGTTCTCATTCTCCATATATATAAACACTAATGCATTTTTAAGGGAACATCAAAGCACCTTGGGGTTAATTAAGGCGAACCTAATTAAATTGAAATTTATTTTTAATACCCACCACCCATTCCCCATTCTTGTGAATCGTTGCAGGTGCTCACCTTCCTGATCGACTCGTCGCGTTTTCGCTACCCGGAGAGGGCCATCGTCTTCCTGGCCGTCTGTTACCTGGTCGTGGGCTGTGCCTACGTGGCCGGCCTGGGAGCTGGCGACTCTGTGTCGTGCCGCGAACCATTTCCGCCGCCCGTAAAGCTGGGACGTCTGCAGATGATGTCCACCATCACCCAGGTGAGATGAACTGCAAAAAAGGGACCACTGCAGTGGCCAAGAAATCACTCATCAGATATTTTTAATGAGTTCCGAGAGGGTTGTTTTATTTTTGAAGGAAATATAATTGAAGCTTATTATTTTAAATTGGATGAAACATGAAATAATTATAATTATTTTAAGATTAAAATTAGTTAGTCTTAAAATAACCAAGACGAAAAAGAAAGCCTGTAACTTTTATTAATAATTTTTAAGGTCACCGTAACAGCTTTATTTATTAATTAATTTTTATATTTTTATAATTAAAATTCAAATTAATTTGTTAGTGTATTAAATACCTCGCATTTCCCTAGGCTTCCTTCCATTAACTACGAATTTTTACTGACCAAAATTCCGTTCGTTTTCTCCCCAAACAGGGCCACCGCCAGACCACGTCCTGCACGGTTTTATTCATGGCTCTCTACTTTTGCTGCATGGCGGCCTTCGCGTGGTGGTCGTGTCTGGCATTCGCCTGGTTTCTGGCCGCCGGCCTCAAATGGGGCCACGAGGCGATTGAGAACAAGTCGCACTTATTCCATTTGGTCGCCTGGGCGGTGCCCGCCCTCCAGACCATCTCTGTGCTGGCCCTGGCCAAAGTTGAAGGTAAGTTTCAGGATAATATTATCGATAAAGCCACCAACCGTGTGTGCGACCTTGAACCCTCAAAACATTAATCTCTCCCTGGATTCACATCAATTTCTATCACACAAAACACACAAGAAGAAACATCTTAAGTAGGGCCTGCGGTTGGGAGCAATTTCATCGCGTAAGACGAAACCGTCATTAGACATCATTTGCGGCATTAACTGTATCTATTTCTCGTGGCCAACCAGAAAAACATACAAAAAACAACTAAGGAAAACCAACAAAAAATTAAAGATAAAGCGGGGAGAACAGTGGGTTGAGAGGAAGAAATATTTAGAGGTTTTTATGAAAGCTAAGACAGAGTTGTTTTATTTTTATTTTATTATGCTAAAGCCTTTAAATCTGTTTTAAAATATCCTTTAGAAAATAAAATATATAAAATTATATATAATTAAATTAAATATATTCAAATTAACTTATATACATATTTTGTAACCTTTTCCTAGCCCTACAACCCACTGTTCAAATGCGTGTGCCGCCCGTTTCACAGTCATTTTGTGGTTCATTTAAGATTTTCTTGGGTCTTGGGCTGGGTTCGTTTATTTGGGTCGGGATACTAGGGATACTTTCGGAGTCATCCAAAGCAGCTGTCCGCGATTTCTAAACAATTTAATGACCTACGTGGTCGCGGCCAGACACGAAATAAATCTTGACGACCATACCAAAAAAATGTAAAGCACTGAAAAGATAAAAAAACGAATTTAGACCCGAAAAACGGTCACGTTAAAGTGCCGTAAAAATTCGTGGACTCACCAGATGAGTTGAACCGAGTTCGGCTTACTTTCTGGAGTCTTTCCAAAGTCAAAGAACAAGACCCAAAACTAATTCGCTTAACGCGGGCCGCCTCTAAGCCGAGAGTGCTGCCCATTCTTTGGGCTCATTTCACATTTTTGGGCTTAATTAGATTGCGGCTTAATGACTCAATTGTGTTTGCCATCCAGGCTCCTGTTTCAGTGTCTCTCTGCCCCTCATCCGCATCTATAGTATATATACTCATCGTATTCCCGGACAATTTCCAATATGACCAGACGCCAGTAATTAAATACAGCAGCACATGATTATGGCTTGTTAGGCAAATCGAATGAAAGTCATAGACGATTTGGTGGGGTTCGAGGAAGTGGCACAAATGGGTGGCAGCATCCCTCTTGATGGCCACTTATAGCCGAACATTAACTGGGTCTACTTAATGCCCCCCCTTTGCGTAATTGGAGGGAGTGAGCCAGCGAGTGAGGAGAGCCATTCACCGAGGTTAGGTGCCGGCTTAACACTGGCTTAGTGCCTGGCATTGTAGTAAACGGTGCCGCGAATTAGCCGACTTCATCCAACATCCTGGCTGAAAGGTCCTGGCCAACAAATGGAGCATTGTTGATAAGTCAATCAATGCAAAGGTTTATAGCTTTTGGAGGGTTTATATGATTTATGTGGGAAAGAAGCTTATAAATAGTTGGTAAAGTTAGTTGATGGATTTTTAGAAGATTTATTTAGAGGTCTTGCAGGGCCTATTAAAATGTTAAAAAAAAATCGGATTTATATATAATTTAACACTATATTTAATCTTTATAATTTAATACAAATTTAATCTTTTTTTAAACAAATTTTTAATGTTTTAATTCAAATGAAAATCAACCCTTAAAATCTAAAAATATTAAAGTAAATTCCAATTCCATCACATTTCATTATTCTTTTTTCATCATAATTCCTTTTTTTTTATTACTTTTCATCTCAATTTCCCTGCCACAGTTTTCCCGCACCTTCCTTCCCCATAATTGCTCGGCGATGCAAAATTTTTCAATTGCTTAACAAATACAATCAAAAATTTTCACTCTAGCCTAAGCGCGCTCTCAAACACTCGCCGGGGCACTGGCACTCGCTAATGCATGCAAAATGCCAAAAGCCATAAAAAACATATTTTCCCCTCATCGCATCTTATATAAAAACATTAACATCCCAGTCAGTTGCTGGGAAAACGATTTATGGGAAAAAGACTCAAAAAAAAAATAAAGGAAAAAATTAAAATAAAATGATGACTTAATGCACTGCAAGCCAGCGACCAGGGGCAACACAAAAATATTTATATATATATTTATACAAAAAAGAAGAGACGACGAAAATCGCTTTTGTTGTAAGAGGTACTCCTTGAGATGATTCGCCAAGAAAGTAACGGTAAATGGAAAGGAACAGGCACAGCTAAGGTGCACTTAAAGAAAAGATTTAAGGCTATTTTAGTAAGATTTTATTTCCATAGAGACTTTCTTCAACGAAAAGAAAAAACTTTTTGAACTAAAGAGTTAAATAATTTAAAAAAAAAAAAAAATCGTATTCATAAATTAAAAAATAAATTTATAATGAATAAAAATAACTTTTTTAAATTATTGCAAAAATTAATAACAAAAATCAAAAGTTAGATTTAATTTTTAAATCGATAAAAAGCAAAGAAAGTCAAGCTTAGGCTTTATTCTGAACTCTTTATCATTGCATACTTTTAGGCAGGCACTGAAGAGACTTCAAATCACTGTTTTTTCAATTTCTCTACAAATTTAAAACTTACATAAATTATTATATAATTTTTCTATCAGTGTATCAGCCCATTCAGCAACCATTCAGCGGCAATTAATGTTAAATTTAAAAATACATTATTTTAATGTGTCGTCAGTGTTGGGGTATGCCTCATCCTCATCCTTTTGGCAAGGAAAAGAGAGACAGAGAGACAGTTGTTGCTTGGGCGTTGATGATGGCGTTGGAAAGAGTAAACAAAGGCAGCGATAGAGGGGCAGAAGGAGACAGCAGCACTGGAGAGACTGTAACGCTCGAGGCTGAAAGCTTGGAAGCTTTGTCCGCCGCCGGCTACGTGCATTGAATTTGTAATTTGCGCACGTTCGTTGCAAACATTGAATAATGCTCACAGATATACCCCAGAAAAGCCCCTCCCCCCACCTGCCACGCCCCTTTAAACACTTCTAGCAAAGTAAATAACAGAGGAACAGCGGAACCAGGATCCAGGAGCGAAAAGGGAAGCTAACAATTTGTATTGACTCCACAACGCGTTGGCAGCTCATTTGATGGATTTCCCTTTTTTGAGATGAAAGGAGAGGGACAGAAATGGGGCCAGAGCCTATGAATCACCTGGGCACATCACCTGTAAATGTCCAGTTCCGTAGGGATTCCATTTTGCTTTGTGCCGGGAATATTAAGTGAGCCCAATTGGTAGGCATTTTGATTTTTGGTCCTGGTATTCACACAAGGAACAATAGGGGAAGTACAGTGTGAATATTTAACAGAAAATATATAGAAATATTATGGGAAAAGTAGTAATTTATGAATGGGAATAACACCCTTTAAACTTGAAATGGGGATAAATATTTAAAATATTTTCTTTGAATTTTTTTAAGGTTGGGTAGTATTATCAACTGAAGAAAAAATAATTACAAACGTCTAGGGAAAAAAAATATTCAGCAAAAGTTCAAATATTTAAGAACAATTTTTATTAATTATTTAAATTATTTTCAATATAGTATTATTATAGAATATAATTGTACAAAATGTATTATTATAGAAATAATTTCTTTAGTATACATTTTATCTTCAAATGGAAATAAAATCTACTATTTCTTCTAACTTTAAAAATTAATCAAAAATACATAGGTTATTATTATTAATGCTTATAATTTGTTAGCCAATTAATAACACTACTTAATTTATCTTAACAAATCGTATCTCGTATCTTCTCACTTTAAATATTTATTGCTTTATTTTTAAACTGAAAAAAAAAAAAAAAATAGGAAAAAAAGAAAACGTACCCTAAGGCAACAATTTGCTTTACTTGTCTAGAATTTATTACCATTTTGTAGACACGCTCAACAATTATTTTTCATTTATAAGAACGTAAAAAAAACGGCGAACGAGCGAAGGAAATATGCAAATTAACAGAAAACAGAATGAGACGCTGGCGAAGCAGAGCAAAGGAAAATTAACAATTTGTTGCGCTTTTGCGAAATTATATGCCTGGCAGTCGTAAGTCCGCCGCGAAGAGAGTTCTCTGACTGCCTTTCTCGTTTCTCCATTTGTCAAGTTATTAAAGAGCCAAGGCGAGGCTAAGGGGCGGGGCTAGAACTAAATTAACATAATTTATCCGAGGCTGGTTTTCTTTTTGTAACCAATAAAAAACGAGAGAAAAAGATATAGGGCTTTAAGTAGGGTAAAGCTGTGATATTATTTTAATTTATATGTAAAAAAATATATATTTCAATTATTTTAATATTAAATTGGTAAAGAAATTATAAAGATATATATACCAATTACAAAACACTTAATAATATAGTAATAAAATATTCTACAACATTTTTCACCAATGAAATGTGTCCTTATTCTATTTTCTTGCATACTTTTAGGCACGTTTAAATTTGATTTTAAACTGTGACCCCTCTGTCTAGTATATACCCTTCTATTTCACTTCTATACCCCTTACTGTACTCACATTTTAAGGGATTTGGCCAAATAGAAGAGCTTGCCAATCGAGAGCCACTTATCGAATGGCATAAAAATACTGGCATATGAATGATTTATGAAACAGAGTGGTTTTCAAAAGTAAAATAGAGGAAAATGCATCGGTGAAATGCATTCAGTCAGCAAACAGGAAAGTTCGCTGGCAATTTTATGCAAGTGGAAAGCGTTCAAGGATCACCATCAAGCCCAACTTGGCCCGCACTTTGACCTCTGTCCCACTACCCACCCCCTTTTCGCTCTTCTCTGGAGTAGTGCTCGCTGCATAATCAAATAATGCGCTTTGGCATTGCAGTTTCCATGGCAATCGTGCCAAACATAACCCACACACCGCACTGGCCCAGCTCAGAACCAAACTGAAATGAAATGAAATGAGCAGCAGCAACTGCAGTAGTAGCAACAGCAGCAACAGAAGCAGTAAAAGCAGCAGTAAAAGCAGCAGCAGGCAACAAATGAAATGCTAAAGTCGATTCATGGAAGCGAGCTTCTTTCTCGCATGCGAGTCACATAAACGGACGGACAAAGGCAATCGACGGACATAGATTCCACTGAGAAGAAACAGAAAGAGATAGAAGACAGTACTAGAGAAAGACAGAAAATATTTAATACTTGGAGACAAAAGTTTTGCCTGCTAAGAATCCACAAACAGTGGGAATAAAGTAGGGGAATAACTAAATAAATAAGCAATGAAGCTCAAGTGGGTCGATACCCTGTAGGGGTAAGAAATTAGTCATTACGAATTAGGAGAAAATATATTTAAAATATTTCTTATATCAGAAAGAAATATCTAAATATTTTCCTAATCTAAAACCTCGTTCCTAACTTAAAATAAAACTTGTGTTGCACGTTAATGACATCCATTGACACCCATAATCCCACGGTCCATAAAATCCACCATTTAATCATTGGAAAACACATTCGAAAATGTTCACTCTTGTTGGCTGTCTATAACTGATAACTCTTCGAGTTGATATGCCCTCGAAATGATTGAAAGTCCATCCATAACCATATATACGAAGAGGCCACAATGCAGTTGACCGCAACATCGGAGGCAACTTGCAGCATAGCAACACGAACAATGTGCGTTGAATGGCATGTGGCAAAAGTTATGGAGACTTTGGCGCGTAAAACCGGTAGCTAAAATGGCCGAAACCGAGGGGGCAAGAAATGGGGTTCGCAGACGCGATGAAGACAACAGCAAAAAGCGTGAAACGTGTGCGTGAGTCCGCAGCCAACAAACAGCGGCAACAGCAACATCGGCGACAGCAGCAGCAGCAGCAACTGATACGCAGTTTGAGATACCGCGATGTTGTTGCTACATTGGCAACACGACTACAAGTTGCTATTACCCTGGCCAGCAACGGGCATCCACTTCACCAGCTATTTGCTGCTCGTTGTCATGGCTACTGAAATGGCAAGGTAAAAAATACACAAAGGAGAGAGTCTTTTTCTGTCATCCATTTGATTGCATTTACAATTTGAGTTGTTGGTGATACCCTAACAGGGTTTATGAAAATATGGAAAATATTTTGGGAAATGTAAATATTATTTGTTAGGAATTTTGTTGACAAAATTTCTGCTCTTAATATATTTTTGTATGATATTTAGATGCAACTTTTGAACTTTCTTTGAATGAAATCAGTAAAGTATATTCAAAAGTGTTCTTTTAAAAAATATAAAAATATTTAAAATAGAGAAATAATTTATATAGAAATCATTAAGTATGAAATACAAATTTATTAAGTCATAATTTGAACCAGTTTTCTATTAAATAATAATCAATTACCAGCAGTTGAAAGTCATCATGCGTAGGTCATTCTATTTTTAACTCAAGCACTGACCGCCTTTCTATTATTTATTGACTTTGTCAGTTCATCAGTTCATTGAAAAAATATAAATATTATCTTTGAGATGCTCTTTATAACCATCTGATATATCATAGCTGGCAGAGTATTACCAGGGCGACACTTTATCTAAAATTATTCCCCTATTCCAAGGTTTTGTTTTTTTTTTCTTGACGCTTCACTTGTGCGGCTTCTGTTTCTTGTACCCTGCCTGACTCGCAGATTATTTGTTTGATTTCATTTTTATATTTTGTTTATATGTAAGCTTTTGGCATCTCAGCTCTACGTGCTCCATTTGGCTAATGTCATTTTTATGAGTTTTTATTTCGTTTTGCGCCATAATTTGATTGTCATGTCTGCCACTTTTTTTCGGCTATGATGGTTTTTCCTATTAGATAATTGGGCGGCAAAGATGTATTCTTTGATATTTAGCCTGGCAGCTAGGCTGAAACTAAATTTTATTATAATTATATAGAGCTCGTAACGGCTTGGATCATTATAAAGTCATAAAGCTTTTGTCGGCTCCGGTGGTCCAGCGTGCCCACTAATTTGTGGCAATTAAATTCATTAATTCAAATTAATATGATTTCGAAAAAGCATTAAAGCCTGTCCGTACTTAGCCCGAGGGCCAAAAAAAAGCCAAACAAGAGAGAGAAAGAACGGCAACTGTAAAAGGAGAATTGGCGGCGGCAAAAGGGCCAATGACCAGAAGGGAACAATGGTTGAGTCTGGCCAAAATGAGCGGGCCAAGTGTGAAGAAGGCCATGTTAATGAATCTCGCAGAACCCAAAAACGAGACTAATGAACGGAGCGTGGAGGTCGACAGCCGAGCTTTTAAAGATGGTTACTCAAAGAGGTCTTTAAAGATAAATTTTAAAAATATAAGAAATTCATTTATTAGTTGTAAATGAAGGTCTAACTTACCTTTAAGATTTCTTCTTTTTAAAAACCGTAAAGTAGAAAATGAACCCTTAAAAAATCCTCCTAATGTTTATCTTTGATTTTTTCAAGCAGACACTTAATCGCCTTTAAAATAAAATTCAAGTTAATGTTTCCCTGAGGCATCCCCAAAATGTTCATGACTTTTCATCGATCCGCTGCAGTTAAGAAAATGTGCTGGGAAAAAGTTGTTACCTCCGGCAAATTGATTTCATGCCTACCCCCAGAAACCTCCCCCGAAAAACGGGTAGCATCCTGCTGTTCTGTTTATTTCTAATATCCTGCCTGTATTTTGTTTTTTTTTTTCTTTTGCGAGGACAATAAACACGCCCACACGAAATTTGCGGGCGAAAATTGTCTTTTGCGGCTGCCATAAAGCGCAGCGTCGATGTCATTAAAATCTCTTTTCGACACAAAGTTTCGCACGGCGCCATATCGATGGGATATCCCTCAGCCGGGGGGCAATTCTCAGGCTTCCTGCGGTGCTTGCCAACACCTTTGACCTGCCACGCCCCCATTTACCCGCTGTTTAGGGGATGGAGAAGGATTCGCAGAAGGCTTTTCGCCGAAAATTTCTCCCTTTTGTCTAATTTGATAAGCAAAAGGAACAAGAATCTGTGTCTCTTGGCGTGTAAATTGCTTTTGCCATTGCTTTTTATATCTGGTATGCTGGGATTTAAAGGGGTATATTAACTATAATTATATTATATAATTTTATATATTTCTTACGAAAAAAAACACATTTGAAATACCACAAGGAAAAGATTAAAAAAAATCCTATTAAATCTTATTTTAGGGTATCTCAAAGTCGCTTTATAAAATCCCTTTTCCCTGGGTTTCCTCTCTCATTTTCCCTTTTGTTTGGATGGCGTGGGTTAAAGTGCTAAAATCGCTGGCGGGCCAAAAAGATTTTCGTTTCCACCTCCTTTGATTTCACTCGATTTCAATTGTGCCGAAGCAAAAGTTTTCTTAATTACGTTCAGTCATAATTTTTTTTTTGTTGAGAGTGCCTTTTTTTTTTTCTTGTCAAGTGCAGGGAGAACTTTCGCTTAACCCCACAGTGGCCCCGCACAATTTATTGGCACAACTTCAGAAAAGTTTTCCACATTTTTTGGGTTTTTTACACTCGCTTTTATTTTATGTTTTTGCTTTTGTTCTAGGCCAACACCTTTAACATGTTTTTGGCAGCCCCACACAACGAATAAAAAGTGCAAAAAGTTGCTCACTCCATCACACTTTCCCGCTTTCCCTCTTTCTGGCTTTTCTCAATTTTTCACCGCTGCCTGCATGACGCGTTGAATAGTTTTCCCTGTTTTTTTTTTTGTTTGTTCATGTGCCAGGTGCCAGGTAATGGGTTAATTAGCCCTGCGCCTGGACCACCAAGGGTTAATTAAGTGGCATGAAATTTCAGAAGAAAAAAATCCTGGCCAAAATTGATTATAAAAATGAAAAGAATGAAATTAACAAAATTGAAAACGGGTAAGGAAAAGATGAAAAATGAAAAAGTGGGAGGAGAAGGAGAAGGTGGCCAAGTTTAGGGATCAAAAGTAATTGTGATTTGGGTCGAGTGAATATTTAAAAGGGCTTGTAAACAACTTCAGTTAGAGTTTACTTTGATTTGAGGTTGAGCTTTGGGGTTTTACGGAAAGAGTTCTGCATTTGAAATCGGTTTTGAAAAGAGGTTTTGCTTGAAGGGTTTTTCTGAGTTGTTTAAGGTAAGATTTTCCTTATGAAACTTTGCTTAAAACAGGGTGTAAAATTAATCAAAATAAAGGAAATTATATTAAGACATTTTTTTAAATAATATTAAATGCAAATCATATTATTATTTTGTATTTTCAAATGCATTTCTTAAATTGTAAAAGGTTTCTAAAAAGGTCTTAAAAATTATTATACACTTATAAGATATATTTACCAATCAGCCTTCTTATTGAATTATTTCTCAAGTGTCCTCCCCCTTGGGATTATATTTTCTTAAGGGTGACTTTCTATCGGTCAATTTATCCGGAAAATTCGTAGCCTCCCCCAGAATTTCAATTACTATCCGCTACAATCACTCAATCAAAAATACAGAAGACCCCAAAAGATGACTCAACCACATGGGTATCTTGGGATAATATCATCCCTTGAAAAATCTGAGGACTTCCCCACTCTTAATATTTATTTTATAAAGCTTACAAATTTGTGCAAAAAAATAATGCATTAGATATTTGTTGTTTGAATGGCAAGAAGCGAAAGAAAGGAAAAACATAAAACCAAAACACAAAGGAACTAACAAGCGGTTCCACATTCCCCTCGACTTTTCCCCCCTTTTTGCACTTCCCCGATCCGTCGGCAAACTCTTTTAAGTGATTTCAACCCGGAAATGCCCATAAATCGATTGGATCGAAGGATGAGAGGGTGTTGTGTGCGAGAGGGCTTCCCTACACGGGGAATAAAGTGTTGAGTTTAAAATTAATAAAAAATTTAAATGCGATTTTTACAAGTAAATAAACCAACTTTGTAAGGTTACATTTAAAATAAATGTAGAACTGAACTAAATATTCCAGTTTTTTGGTATTAAAAGATATACAAATATATGGGAATAATCATTGTTTTGTTTAAAGTTTCTCAAATATTTATAGCCAATTCTAAAACCTATTTTTCTCAGTGCAGGGCTTTCCTTAGCTGCGGATGCATCCGACTTTATGGGCTAAATGAATGAATTGAAATGGGTGTGTGTGTAGACGAGTGAGTGTGTGGCTTGTATCGACTTGTGGCACACTTGTCTGGATTTTCCACCCACTTCCCTCCCCTCTCTCTACTGTGTGTGTGTGTGTGCTGTACAATGCAAATAAAAGTTCATTACAAGCTCAGGCCAAGGCGCTTACAAAAAAAAGTAGAGCCTTTTGTTATATATTCTCCGGTCTGTCCCACTTTCTGTTCGGCATTCTCTGCCCCTTTTATGGTCAACGGCCCCTTTGTGGCGCTTAGGATTTTGTGGGTGGCAGAGACTTCTCTCCTGGCCGGAAATGCCACATCCGTGTACGAGTCCATAAAGTCAATAAGGAGGAAGAGAAAAAAAAAGGTTGAAGAAAAAGCGGTTAAAGCAAAGGAAATTTTTGTGAAAAGCCAAAGGGGAAATAAATTAACAATAAGCAATGATTTTCGCAACTTCTGTTTCCTCACATTTATGATATGAATGTCCGGTTGGGAGTCCAACCTCTTCTCCGATCGTAAAATCTTTTTAATTTATATAGCTTCTACGATGATACGGCATGAATTTACGACTTCTTGGTGTTAGATGCGTTATTAAACCCAAGTCCACGCAGTATTAGCAGCCATAAAAACCACGGGAACAGCCAGCACACACACATCTCGTCTCAGATTAATTGAAAATGTCACCGATCCGAGGCAATTATCGTAAATTATACACACGCTCCTGAATCCAAATATTATTATTATTTTTATTACGTGCGTAGGCAAAACAGAAATCAAGAAACTCCAGTGCCAACCCCAAAAACTCAGATCAGGGTGAGTTTTGTGCATAATGAAATGTCAACAAATGTGGCAGGGAGTTTGAACTGAAGTTCTGGTACAGAGTTCTGGATGTAGGCTAGGACCCAGGGCTTTGTTTTTGCCAGTGGTTGCTCGACTTTCCCTTCGTGTCTTTGAAGTTGACTTGCGGAAATTGAAAACTTAATTGGCAGAGCTGTCATGTATATGGGGTGTGTTGTGATTCAAATAAAAAGTAACAAGGCAAGGATGTTAAAGATTTTAAAGGGGGTTTATATAAGGAGTTGTAAAATTCTTAAAAATCTTAAGGCGTTTTTAAATCCATATAGAAATATTTAATATGAAATTTAAAGCATAGTTTCCCTTACTTAGTTATCTAAATTCACTAAAATTATCTTCTACTGTTGGAAAATATATCTCCCCCAAAGCTGACTCATGAGCAGACATAACAAATAAATCCCCCTAGAAAAATCAGAGCCAGCCAAATCCCGTAAATCGCAAAATTTTCTATGCATTTTCCCCATTTGCAGACTCAGATGTATGCAAAAAAAAAAAAAAATAAAGCAGCCCCACAACCGCTCCGTTCGGAATATATATACATAAATATATAAAAAGCAAGCATAAAAAATGCAACAGACCATAATAATTTCAGCGTTTATTTTTTCGAACATTTTCTGCTTTTGTCGCAATCTTTCACATCCTGCCACCGCTTACTGCACCACCACCAGCACCACCATCACCTCCCTTTTGCTCTGCTCCACCGACTGCCTGGCAGGGTCTCTTCTGACTATGCAAAAATGCAGCAGCCAAAAAGCATATAAAATTATTATGTGACGAGGAACGTGGGGGCATGAAAATCCGGGGGACACAAAGCTCAAAGGCATTTCGGACTTGGCCAAAAATCAGACTCAGCATGTGCACATAAAGCTCAAATAAACTCAAGTTGTTGACAAAGGGGTTAGAGGCCATAATTGTGGCCGTCTGCAGAGGAGTGGGGCTAATATTAACCCTTCTCCGAGGGGCGTCTCACGAACGTGCCAGACTGAAAGTGGAATTTTCATTGAATGTGTAAACACAACCAGCGGGAGGAAAATGAGCCAGATGAGCAAGTCGACAGAGCGCTTTTCCAACGGTGCCAGGCACTAAAGTGATTTTCATTGGTGGGTAGCAACGTTCTCTTCGGTTTTATGGCCGTGTTTTAATGGACCTTTGTTTAAATTATTTCATTATCAAGAGACATGAGATATTCAAGAATTTTGAGCAGGACTTTAAAGATAATAGTGAGTTTTTATACAAACTTATTTAGGTATTTATTAATATATTTTAAAAAGATGTTTATAGTAACCAGATTTATGTGTCTTTAAAGTATTCCCCTTTCATTATTTTAAGAGTCATTTTGCAGCCTGAAAAAATTTATTTAAATTTTAAAAAAATAAATTTTTGACAAAATTAATTTATTCCTAAATAAATTACATTCTTGTTGTAAACCAAAAACTCTTACATTCACTTTTCCCACAGACCCTACGTTTTCCCTTTATTCATTCATATTTTTCCATTATCGCTTCGCTTCGTTCTTTGTGTCCTTGGCAAGGCCAATAAAATGTATTATCAAAGTTTTTGCCAGAAGTTCTTTGTAAAAGCCACTCCATAAAATCAAATTTATGTATTACCTGCATTGCTCCCATCTCTTTTTCCAGGACCTCCGCTTCCGTTTCACTCATTTCCTGTATCGTTTTTACTCCCACAACGCGGCAAAAGGAGAAAATCTCTGGTCGCACTTTAAATAAGGATTAAATTGATACAGCAGAAAGTTTTCCCTTTCTCTTCTCTTGGTTTTTAGCTCTGCCAGGACACACTCCAGACACATTCTAATCGCTTTATAACTTCTAACGCAGTTTATCAGTGCTCTGCACCCCTCATCCCTTAATTCTGCCCACCCACCTTTCTGTCTTTTGGTGGCATTAGAAAGGCTCAGAGAGAGGCAAAAGTTATTGTCACGCACTAAAGTCACTTTCATGTGGAGTTGTGTGTCTGCAGAGAGAGAAATAAAAGGAGACTTTTTAAGGGATTTGGGGGAAAAATATGAGAACAGATTTAAAACATTTGAGAATGATTTCATAGCTATATTTTGTTATATTTTGATGACTTAAAATATTATTAGAAATTATATTTTCCTTTGTTGGTTTAAAAAATAAGTTTGTTTTTATTTTTAGTACCATTTTGAGTGTCATTAGACTTTAATTGAAATAACAAACTAATTACAGAGAGACCAGACAAAATGCTGGGAAGCTTGATATATTTCTAATCAAACAAAATACTGAAAATATTAAAACTAACGTACGTTTTGATAATAAATATCAAGTACATCTTATCACGAAATCAATTTTAGGAATACAAGCAATAAATATGCCATAACAAATGAGACTGACAAGTATAATCTATAAGATATGGTATATCAAAAATTAAAGTATATTAAAAATTTGATAACCTTGGTGATTTTTCCCTCTGCATAAATATATATATATTTATTGATATGTGGAAAAGGGGGAGTTACCATTGAACCCACAAGCCAATCTCCATGCAAAAGCTCTCTCTGTTTGTACCCTTCTCAGTGGCAGTTTCCCTGGGGTTTTTCTGGGGCTGTCTCCAGTGTGTTCCTTGGGTTTTCCCTCCGCTTTTCTTTTTCGCGCTTTATTTGCTTCTGTCTTTTTTTTTTTTTTTTGGGTACTCTGTCTGGCAAACAAGCCGGAAATTATTGCCGGCGGCGTCTTTGCAGTTTTTTCTCTATCTTTTCTCAGACATCTTCTGCATCTCCAATATATATATTTTTTTGCAATGTCAAATTGTTATTGTGTCTGAAAGAAATGCTTTTATTTTGCTTATTTGCGCTTTTATTCTGATTGCACTTATTATGAGTGAATCGAAAGAGAAAAGTACACTCTGTGAGTAATTTTCTTGTGCTTAGATTACACACAAATAGCACAATCTTTATAGCCCTATTGGGGCATTAGCCATCGCGTTGAAGTGAATCCCAGTGAGTCACCAGAAAACACACCCCTTGCGATAAGATAAAATCGTGCAAAAACAATCTTATCTGAAGTGTGGAACTATACAGGCTGTGGATGTGTATATAAATTGGTCATTTTAATGGATTGAAAAACAGTACGCATTGGACTAGCAGCGAGAGCAGTTCTCGAAAGGAATACAACAGTTTGAAAAAGGATTTTAAAGGATTTTTAAAATGTCGCCGCCACACCACGAACGAGGTCTCTTCGGCATCCATGTGGGCTTGAGCCTGGGTGGTCATGGACACCACCACCATCACCACCACCCGCCGCCGCCGCCGCCTCACTACGATCATCACCACCATCACCATGGACCGCCGCACCACCATGGACCTCCGCCGCACCACCATCACCACTATGGGCCACCTCCTCCGCCGCCACACCACTATGTGGAGCATCATCATCACCACAACAGCAGCCACTTTGATCATCATCATGGGCCGCCGCATCATCATCATCATCACCACTGCTGATTATGATTTTGAAAAGGAAAATGTAAAGGAATGTGGAATATTTATAAACGAATTTAATTTATTATTTCAAAGCAGAAATGCAAAAAAAAAAGACAACAAAAATATATAAAAATACAAAAAAAAAATTAATTATATAAACCTAAAAATTGAATTTTGTATATTTATATATTTTGGCAGTGAGAAAATCCTAGAAATTCCTACAAGAGAAAATTGAAAAACAAATTTGTTTAAATATTTCCTGCATGTATGAATTATGAGAAGGAAAAAACCCTGATTAACGACGTGTTTTTATACCCTTGCAGGGTATTATAATTTCAGTCAGAAGCTTGCAACGCAGTGAAGGAGACGTTTCCGACCCTATAAAGTATATATATTCTTGATCAGCATCAACAGGGATATCTTTCTAGACATGGCCGGAAGAAATCGATTTTTTGGCCATTTTTGCAAAATTTTATAAGGGGTTACATCATTAAAATTTTTGATTTTGATAAAAAATTAAATTTTCAAAATTTTTAAATGAAGTATGCGGATTTATTAACTGTAGAAAATCTTGCACAGAATAGTTTTCCGATTTAAAATTAATGCTCTTTTGGCCGAGTTATGATATTTTTAATTTAAAAAAAAACAACAAGTTTTTTAATATAAAAAATCAGATTTTATAATACAAAATAATATTTTTCTAAGTCAAGGAATCATTTCCGACCCCATAAACCATATATATTCTTGATCAGCATTAACATGCGAATCTTTCTAGACATGTCCGGAAGAAATCGATTTTTTGGCCATTTTTGCGAAATTTCATAAGGGGTTACATCATTAAAATTTTTGATTTTGATAAAAAATTAAATTTTCAAAATTTTTAAATGAAGTATGCAGATTTATTAACTGTAGAAAATCTTGCACAGAACAGTTTTCCGATTTAAAATTAATGCTCTTTTGGCCGAGTTATGATATTTTTAATTTAAAAAAAAACAAGAAGTTTTTTAATATAAAAAATCCGATTTTATAATACAAAATAATATTTTTCTAAGTCAAGGAATCATTTCCGACCCCATAAACCATATATATTCTTGATCAGCATTAACATGCGAATCTTTCTAGACATGTCCGGAAGAAATCGATTTTTTGGCCATTTTTGCGAAATTTCATAAGGGGTAACATCATTAAAATTAGTAAAAATGACCAAAAATTTTGATTTCTTAAAATTTTAAATTTGGTATGCAGTTTTTTTAAATTAATAAAAACTAACACAAAACTGCTTTCCGAATCGA
>VNKB01001992.1:0-23525 GCA_008042735.1 Drosophila leontia | reverse complement strand
GTGCATTCCTTTGATATAAGGGATTTATGGGCCACTCGAGCACTCGCCTCGCATGCTGTCTGAGGCGTGATCGGTGTGAACTATGCGCCTTGGTGGTCAGATATTTAACTTAATTTTAACTGGGGAATGCAAGATGATTGGGGAATATATTTTTTAATTTGATTGTTTTTAAAATTATTTAATTAATATTTTTATATAATTATAATTATTGTGGCTTTTGTAAATTGGTTAAAGTTTTAATTGTCTCTTTTCTATTGTAAGAAACCTTGAAATGTTAATATTTTAATTATTGTGGATATTATACTAATATATATCAAATAAGAAGGAAAACAAGTTTAATTGCATTTGAATATTAACTTTTTTTATTATTATTTTCACTTGTAATTAAATTAATCAATTAATAATTTAATTTTAAAAGGATTACCTGTTTAGATTTAACACAAAATTTACATTGTTTGAGGTATTTACATTTAATTATTTATTTAATAAATGATGAAACAAAAAAACCAATATAAATACAGACATTTTGCGGTGTAATCTAACAATAAAAATCTTTAAAAGAAATAGTTTAAAAATCCAAAGCAGATAACATTTTATAAATACCTAAAAACGTAAAATACGGATTAAACTGATAACATATATTCAAACTCTAACGGGTTTATCCAAACAAGTGAATTACGTTTTCACGTTTCATTACGTTTCGAGTAACCAAGTTTTTCATCACTTTACGTAGTTAGTGTGACCATCTGCAGTGGACCAGAAATATCCCTTTTTCCAAGGCAAATCCAAGTGTTTTCATCAGAAAACAAGGCAAGCACACTTAATTTGCAAAAAATAAAATTAAAACGCTAAACATATAGATTATATTGGTTTTCTGGCTGAAGCAGCCGTATATCCGCTCGATTCCGTTCCCGGTCCGTTTCGATTTGGGCGCCGAGAACGCGGCTGAATGATAGCTCTGAGTGCGCTTTTAACCAAATACACGATCGGTATTATGAGCAACTTAAGCAATGGCAACCAACAACCGCTCCAGCAGCAGCAGCCGCAGCAGCAGGCGCAGCAACAACAACAGCAGGCACAGAACCCGCATCAGCAGCAGGGAAACGAGGCGGGCGGAGAGCTGTTTGTGGCTCCGCCGCCCGGTTTAGGCGTTGCTGTGGGCATGGCAGCCATGCAACAGCGCAATCGGATTCTGCAACAGCAGCAGCACCAGCACCCGCAGCAGCCACAGAATCCCGCCGCCGAGGGCAGTGGCCTGGACCGCGGAAGTTGTCTTCTGCGCTATGCCAGCCAGAATTCGTTGGACGAGAGCAGCCAGAAGCATGTCCAGCGGCCGAATGGCAAGGAGCGGGGCACCGTGGGACAATACAGCAATGAACAGCACACGGCAAGGTCCTTCGATGCCATGAACGAGATGCGCAAGTAAGGAAGAGGGGGTTTTGGATTGAAAGTAACTTAAAAGTGGTCAGAAATATGTGAATTCATAGAGAAATTGCTGAAAATACGGTTTATTTTCATATGGGTAGTGATTCTGGGCTTTTTCAAAGGTAATTTGAGACTATTCTATCTGTTATCCGAGTTGATTTTTATATATTCCAGGATAAATTGCAATTTATCACCTCTTTTAATTAAAAAAAATATCTAAAAAATACTCTAAAATTATTATATATTTATAAATAATATTTAATACCTCATTTTGATAATCATTTCAACTTAAAACTAACTTTACCCACTTATATTTGGGTTAATAGAGTTCATTTTTCTAAAGTAAAACCAAGGATTTACTGGTTTTTTGTATAGAGTTCTCTCATTTTTCTCATTTCTAAAACAAAACCAAGGATTTACTGGTTTTTTGTATTGACTTCTCAGTATTGAACAAGTTGAACAACATTATTACCAAACAATTGTCAAGAAAACGTTCAAATACTACGCAGTTTCCGCAATATTTGTTCACAGAATTAGCGGTGGTTCAACCTGTTATGGGATAATTGCCATTTAGACCTAGTTTTTATTTGAAAACCTGCTTTTAGGTTTTTGTCTCAAATAGCAGATATATTCAAATGAGGTAAAGATTTAGGGGGATTTAGGATAAAGATATTATTTGGACTACATTTTCTGGGCTTTCCTATATTCAAGGATTTCTTTAAATTTATTTTCAGTTTATTTTCACACATTTTGAGTTATAAACCATAAAATAACGAATTTTAAATTATAGTTTAAAGATGACTTGCTTAGAAATGTTATTTAGCTTAAAATCTTTAAAAATATTAGGCTAACTTTAACCCCATTTGTCATGGATAAGAAGAAATAATTGTTATCTTAAATCTTCCCCCTTCAACCTACCACAAAAATATCTACAAAAAGATTCGTTTAAGTTCCTATAAATTCATTCTATTTTGGTAAACCTCTCCCTTTTGTTGCCCCCACAAAACAAAGAAGATGTATATTTAATTGCTGTGCTCAGTGCAGGAAAGGGACAGGTGCGTCGTCGTCTGATTTGGGCCAAGATGCGAAAAAATAATCACTGAATAAATGTCGGACGATCGTCATCATTATGATCTCGCGCATATTTGCGCAGTTTGCTTTGTTTGGCTTTCCGAGCGTCGCTAATATTTGTGTTTCTCTCTGTTTGCACACGATATTTGCGGACTTGGCCGACGCTTTTGTCGTGGGGCGGCCATTCGCATTAATTATTGTCTAGTTTTTATTATGATGAGTTTCAATACGCCTTCGGGTTTCGCATTAGGCCACGACCTTGAACTTGGTCTGCTGCGGGCCAAAAATATATACATATGTATTCCGAATTCGAATCTGATTTCGAATTCCGCTTCCGCGTCTTTCGCTTTTTCGGGGTTTCGGGTTTTCGGTTTTCTGGAAAACTACTGGAGCTATGGAAATTTTATTGGCAGCTTGGAATAAAACAAGTTTTTACCTCAACGAAAGTGAAGGTGGTGTGTAACCCAAAAAAACTGGATTGTTATTGTTTATTTATTGCTTTTGGGCTGTTGAATTCATAACAAAAGAGTACCTGGGGATCTGTCATAAAGTGGAGGAAATTTATTTATAGCTGTCTCTAATAATAATAATAAAACATTGCAGTTTATAGGTGAGAAACAAGATGTTATTTGCATAAATAATCAGAAGATTATAGAGACTTGGGATCCTAAGATTTTTCTTTAATAAAATACCAGTTTATTTACCTCAAAAATCCAAACAAAAACAATTTTAAACATCTGTATTTCCACAAAAGCTCTTAGAATCAATTTTGAACAAATTCTTTGTTTAAATACAACATTTACAGGCATTTTTTTCAAGGTTTCTTTGGCACGCTTTTAATTTTTTAATGGGTTTTTATTATAGGAATTTGATTATAAAAATGGGAATTTTAATGCAAATTGTATTTTTCAAGGAAATATAAAGCAAATAATTGCAATAAAAAATTAATTTGAAAATTCTAAAACTTTGCTTCAAGAAATTCTATTTTAAAAATTAGAAATCAAGTGCAAATTATATTTTAGTTCGAATTAATTTTTAGAAAAATATTTTTTTTTACAATGAAACCCTCTTTCTTTCACAGACAAAAACAGCTCTGTGATGTGATATTAGTGGCCGACGATGTGGAAATCCATGCTCATCGCATGGTTCTGGCCTCCTGCAGTCCCTACTTCTATGCAATGTTCACCGGCTTCGAGGAGTCGCGTCAGACGAGGATCACCCTACAAAGCGTCGATGCTCGGGCACTGGAACTGCTCATTGATTATGTGTACACAGCCACCGTGGAGGTAAACGAGGATAATGTTCAGGTCCTGCTGACGGCCGCCAATCTCCTGCAGCTCAACGATGTGCGCGATGCCTGCTGCGATTTCCTGCAGACCCAGCTGGATGCTAGTAATTGCCTGGGCATCCGGGAATTTGCCGATCTTCATGCCTGCGTGGAATTATTAAATTACGCGGAAACCTACATTGAACAGCATTTCAAGTGAGTTGAGGGGAAGAGGTTGGGTTGTTTTTGTTTAAGAAAAATATAGAACTAAATTGCTTTTACCTTTTATTTTATATTCGTCATTGCTTCAGTTAGAAATTTTAAAAGATAATGTCAGTGTTTGTTGAGTAAATCAACACTTTATAATCAGAACCAACTCAGATCAGCGAAGGTTAAGTTCAAAAACAGTTCACTTACCTAATAATAATGTGTTTATATTATTGTACATATATGTATATGAATATATATTATATGTATTATTATTGGCCAAAGCGCCTTTTAAAAGATTACGACTTGAATATTATAGGCAAATGTTGCAAACATTTTTAAGAATATTTTTTTTGTATACATAAGACCTGATATTTTATGTTAAAATTGTATTTAAAATGCGTAATTTACTTTGTTTTTTAATTTAAAAATAAAAATAAAACACTTTTTAGAAATTTGTATGAGTTGACAATCACGTTTTGCTGTTTACAAGTATTTAATTTACGAGATTTCCGTTTAATCACGTCTTGTCAGTTATTTAAATGCGTAAATATTTTTGCATAAAAATGGTCTCTATCAAGTTGATTTAAATAAGATTAGAAAATATATTTAAAATAATATTTATGTTTATTTAAAATTTTAAATATATTTTGGAAATAAATATCGCTATAGTATCAATATGCTTAGTCCCTTTAAGACCCACTAATTGCCACTTTTAACCTATTAAGTTAATTTAACATTTTTGAATTATAAACAAATGCTTAACTGGTTGGTAATTCTCAGTTAAATATACATTCAAATCCGGTTTGCCGGCTTTTAATTTTATTTTAATTTCTTTAATTACTTATTACTCTGTTTTTTCTTTGTTGGTTTCCCTTTCAGCGAGGTAATCCAGTTCGATGAGTTTCTGAATCTCTCACACGAGCAGGTCATCAGCTTGATAGGCAACGACCGGATCTCGGTGCCAAACGAGGAGCGTGTGTACGAGTGTGTCATTGCCTGGCTCCGCTACGATGTCCCCATGCGCGAGCAGTTCACATCATCGCTCATGGAGCATGTCCGTCTGCCCTTCCTGTCCAAGGAGTACATCACACAGCGGGTGGACAAGGAGCTGCTCCTCGAGGGGAATATAGTTTGCAAGAATCTCATAATCGAAGCTTTGACCTATCATCTGCTGCCGACGGAAACGAAATCTGCAAGAACTGTGCCACGGAAACCGGTGGGAATGCCCAAAATATTGCTCGTTATAGGAGGACAAGCCCCGAAAGCAATTCGCTCAGTGGAATGGTATGATCTGAGGGAGGAGAAATGGTACCAGGCTGCTGAAATGCCAAACAGACGGTGCCGTTCCGGACTGAGTGTTCTCGGCGAGAAAGTCTACGCCGTCGGTGGCTTCAATGGTTCACTGCGCGTTCGCACTGTGGATGTCTATGATCCGACCACGGATCAATGGGCCAACTGCTGCAACATGGAGGCCCGGCGATCCACTTTGGGCGTAGCTGTCCTAAATGGTTGCATCTACGCTGTGGGAGGATTCGATGGCACCACCGGTCTATCCAGTGCCGAGATGTATGATCCCAAGACTGACATCTGGCGATTTATCGCCTCCATGTCCACGCG
Organism: Drosophila leontia; assembly: GCA_008042735.1. NCBI lineage: Eukaryota > Metazoa > Arthropoda > Insecta > Diptera > Drosophilidae > Drosophila > Drosophila leontia. Next base: position 17,935 of record VNKB01001992.1, on the reverse strand, counting down.
ACGCAGCTCAGTGGGTGTGGGCGTGGTCCATGGTCTTCTCTATGCCGTTGGCGGCTACGATGGCTTCTCACGTCAGTGCTTGTCCTCGGTGGAACGCTATAATCCCGATACGGACACCTGGGTAGCGGTGGCGGAGATGAGTTCCAGGCGCAGCGGCGCTGGTGTGGGAGTTCTCAATAACATCCTGTATGCTGTGGGCGGACATGATGGCCCCATGGTCAGGAAATCCGTGGAGGCTTACGACTGCGAAACAAATTCTTGGCGCTCGGTGGCGGATATGTCTTATTGCCGGCGAAATGCTGGCGTGGTGGCTCACGAAGGCCTGCTATATGTGGTAGGTGGCGATGATGGCACCACAAATCTTGCCTCGGTTGAGGTCTATTGTCCCGATTCGGACAGCTGGAGGATGTTGCCTGCCCTGATGACCATTGGACGCAGTTACGCGGGCGTCTGTATGATCGATAAGCCCATGTGAATGGAAGAGCAGGGTGCATTGGCACGGTGAGTGCAAGTTTTTAAAATAAAATGAACAATTTAATTAATTTTTAATCTTACCCTTATCCTTACCAGTCAAGCGGCTTCGCTGGCCATCGCACTGCTGGATGATGAGAATAGCCAGGCGGAGGGCACAATGGAGGGCGCCATTGGTGGTGCTGCCATCTATGGTAATCTGGCGCCAGTTGGAGCAGCTGCACCGGCTGCAGCTCCGGCTCCTGCCTCAGCTAATGCCGCTCCTGTTGCTCCACAGCCAAATCATCCGCATTACGAGAACATCTATGCACCAATTGGTCAGCCCAGCAATCAAGCGGCTGCTGCCAATGCCCCTGCAAATGCCGAGGAAGCTCAGCAACCACAACAACAGCAACAACAACAACCAGCGCCAACGGAAGCCAATGCCAGTAACAACAACAACAACAACCAGTCACCGCCAATAGCACAACCACAACAAGCACAGCCGCAACCACAACGCATACTGCCCATGAACAACTATAGAAATGACTTGTACGATCGATCTGCGGGAGGAATCCTGGGATCAAACGCTTCTGCCGCCGCCGCTGCTGCCTATGATGTTCCAAGAGCCGTGAGATCTGGCCTTGGCTACAGGCGTAACTTTCGCATCGATATGCAGAATGGTGAGAATTGATTTCATAAAACTTTTGAGTTATATAAATAAGATTTGAGCGGAAGTTTAGTTTTTGATTAGATTTTTTTGCTGTATTTACAGTCAGCTTGCTTCCACATTTAATTAAGTTATAATTGTCTATAATTTGCACCTTTTTTTGCTTGAAGTTTATTTGCAAATTTGGAACTCAAGTTCATTGTGAGGGTTTTGAGAAATAGAAAAGGGAAGGGAAGTTAATTGGAAGTATTTAAGGGAAGAAAAATGGTTAATTCGGGACACTTTTTAGGAATTTGTTGTTCTAAAACGTCTAACGTTAGCTTATTTAATTAAATACCATATTGTAACACAACATTTAAACAATTTTGTGTTAAATTTTTGTATTGAAAAACATTTAGAGGTATAAGAGTTATAGGGAATCTCCTAAGTGGCCTCCAAAGAAAAGTTGATTTGCGGATTACAGGTTTGCATTCGTTAAAGGATTAGTGTCCTAATCCTTCTGTTCCTAATGCTTCTCCTACCTCTCCCCCCCAGGCAATCGCTATGGCAATGGCCTTCGCTGCACTCCCCTTTACACCAACAGCCGCTCCAACTGCCAGCGTCAGCGCAGCTTCGACGACACCGAGTCCACCGATGGCTATAATCTCCCCTATGCCGCCGCTGGAACCATGCGTTATGAGAATATTTACGAGCAAATACGAGATGAGCCGCTTTATCGCACCTCTGCTGCCGCCAATCGAGTGCCGCTCTATACACGGCTCGATGTGCTGGGTCATGGGATTGGCAGGATTGAGAGACACCTGAGCTCGTCGTGCGGCAACATAGATCACTATAATCTGGGTGGACACTATGCGGTGCTGGGACACTCGCATTTCGGTACAGTGGGTCACATTCGTTTGAATGCCAATGGAACGGGCGGCGGCGGCGGAGGAGGAGGTGGAGCAGCAGCAACTGTAAGCAATGGAAATACCACCTGCAATGTGCCAAATTGTCAGGCTTACGTGGGGAATACCAGCTCATCGACGCCCGTGGAGTATGCCAATGTCAAGGTTCCAGTGAAGAACAGTGCCTCCAGTTTCTTTAGCTGCCTGCATGGCGAGAATTCTCAGAGCATGACGAATATATACAAGACTTCTGGGGCCACAGCAGCTGCTCACCATTCTCCCTTGACGCCCAATGTGTCCATGGAGCGAGCAGCTCGTTCCGCATCCGCTGGAGCTGCAGGAGTAGCTGCTGTGTCAGTTGAGGAGCCAGCATCAGCGGATAATTTGCCAAGTTCATCGATTAGCACCGCAAGTCGACCGCCAACGGGAGCCATACCCAAAGTAAAGACAGCCACCAGTAAGGCAGCCAAGGAAGCAACAGCAGGAGGAGCAACATCGGGAAATACTCCGGCCACCTCAGCTGCAACCGATAAAAGTTCATCAACAACTGGAGCAGGAGCAGGATCAGGCAAAGCAGGAACTTTGGCCAAGAAAAGCTCAACGGGAGCAGCAGCACGTCCCTCCAGTTCTTCCGGCGATGGCACCTTGAATCGCATCTCCAAGTCAAGTCTCCAGTGGCTCCTGGTAAACAAGTGGCTTCCCTTGTGGATTGGCCAAGGACCTGATTGCAAGGTAATCGACTTTAACTTTATGTTTTCCCGCGACTGTGTCAGCTGTGACACCGCCTCGGTAGCCTCGCAAATGTCGAATCCATATGGAACTCCCCGCTTGGGTGTTGGCCTACCCCAGGATATGGTGCGCTTCCAAAGTTCCTGCTCTGGGGGAGCTTGTACGGCAGCGGGAGCTGCTGCATCCACCATGCGCCGGGATGCCACAGGTCGACCGCTGCACAGCACCTTGAGTCGACTGAGGATGAATGGTGGGGAGAGAAGGAACCAAAATGCAGTGGCGGCAGCCAACTATCGTTACGAAGATCCCTCGTATGAGAATGTCCATGTTCAGTGGCAAAATGGCTTTGAGTTTGGCAGATCCCGTGACTACGATGCGAATCCCATTTATCACCAGCAACAGCAGCAGCAGCGCCCCATGCTCCAGAGAGCCAGATCGGAGAGTCCCACATTTAGTAACCAGCAGAGGCGTCTCCAGCGTCAGGCAGCTCAGGCAGCCCAAGCTCAATTGAAGCCACCGCCACCAGGATCACCAGATCCCTTCAAGAACTACAAACTGAATGCGGAGAACAACAGCTTCAAGCCTAAGTCAGCGGCGAATGCGGAAGAGCTAGAAGGAGCTGTGGGAGGAGTTGTAGTGGAAATGCCTCCTCTGGAGTTGGATGCCGAGCCCGTAGATCCTGTGAACTTGAGTGATAATGAGGCAGAGGCCATTGGCGGCCAAAGTAATACTTCAAACAGCACAAACAGCCATGTGAATGAGCAAAATGATTAAAAAAGTAAGAAGGAGACACACCTTAATTACTTTTGGCAGCAAGCAGTGTTTAATTAACTTTAATTTAAGCAGGAAAAAACATTATAAACCTTCCAAAATAGCACTGGTTTTAAAATCAATTAAAAAAGGTTTTCCAAATTACGTAATTACATTTTTTATGAACCAATATTAGTTCAAACATTTTATAGTATACTTTCAGTCACCTTTTACAATTGATTTCAAAATCACAGCTATTTCTATGGCCTGCCTAGCAAAACCTTACCACTTAAACGCTGCTCTGTTCTCACTTCAAAATTGGATCTCAGCAAAAAAATATACAAAACGACCAAAACAGGAAATAGCAAGCAGAAATCGAGCAAAATTTTACATTTTAAATCCACTCTATTGTGGAATTTGATATTACATTAAACGAAAAGAAAAACCAAGAATTCGAATATTAATTCTATATGTTGCATTCACCATAGTTGTAGTTGAAACAAGAATTTTTGTGTGTCATGTTCATGTCGAAGTTATATCGAGTTACACCTAAGAGCCATATCATATCACCCTATCTCTGTCTCTCCGTAACCATAAGCAATATGCATTTGATACGATATATATACATATATAGTTCCATTTCCTGTGTTCCACACTGCCTTTCCATTATTCTTTAGGGTTACTCATCGTATACTATATATAAATTTTTTTTGGCATTGTTTGCTTACTTTTGTGTATGTGTTAAGTTAAGCCAAGGCTTTAAATCGAAAAAAACAATAATGTTTAACAAACTCGGCATTAGAAATCGTTATTGTTTAAGTCAATTAGTGTTACAGGTATTATTTACATAAGCATATGGCAAGGGCAATATAAGAATAAGATGCGTAACGAGCCGGAATTCTTATAAAAAGTTTAGTATAAGAAAAAGATGCTTAAGAGAAACCTTTGTAATAAAAATATGCTTTACGCTCATAATTTATAAGAATAAGATGCGTAACGCCCATACATTCTTATATTGTCTTTACATATACATACAAATACTCCAATTATATAAAGCATACTTACATGTGTATTGAGTTTAACTAATTCATAATAAAATAGTTCAACGAAACATAGAGTTATTGCTGGTGTTTTTTTGTGGAAGGTTTTTGTTTTTATTTTAACAAACTATTATAAAATTGGATGCTCCGTTCTCATTGCTTTTGTTGTTCATATACACAGATACACATTAAATATCATATATCAATATCAATATAATTAAATTAAAAAATACAATATCTGTTCGTAATAGTACGAGTATTTATAGATATATCTGGCCTCGCTCCTAGCTCCTTGCTCCTCGGTCCTCGCTTCGATATTAATTTCCACCGATGTGTAGCCGATATGTTTTCGCTATATGCCTGCTCCCCTCACATGGATAGACTCAAAAAAGCATAAACACGGTTGATGATGAGCGCTAATTGAATTTGCAAATAGTATACGTATATGTTTTTTTTATATTTTCTCTTTTTGGAAAATTTTCATCCTGCCTCTAAGTCGAATATTACGGAATTACTCGCGTTAAATATTTGTAGTAAATTTTTGGTGTCTACAAGCTTTTCTTTTTTGTTTTTTATTTTTTTTGTCTAAATCGCTGATAAGTTCTTTAGGATTAGGTTTCATATATATTTGTTGCTCATTTTTCGGTTGTTTCGGTTGATTCTGATGTTGTTTTTTTAGTATACTCGTTCGTACTTCGTTTCTCCTCGCCTCGTTCAATGCTAAACTTAAAATATACACGAACAACTAAGAACTAAACTAGAGAAATGCTTTAAAAAATTAGCCCAGAACTATACAAAAATAACGCTTTAAGCGTCTCCCTTTCTCGATTTCTTTCATTTTTTTAAACCCAGATCAATTTCAAAAAAAAATTTTACACATATCGGCTGTCTGCTTCCTTGGAAAAATAACACCTATTCCTTGGAGAATTTCTACTTTTTCTAAAGAAAATATTAATTTAAAGTTCTGATTTGTTTAGTTCTTTGAAATTAACTAAAATATTTTATTAAAATTCCCAAATCAAGTCTCTCCTATGTTATTTTCGCCTCCTGCAGCTCGATATATATCCTGACATAGAGCCACCTATCAAGTTCAAGATCTAGTTTTCGCTCTCTACTTGGGCAACTCGTAGATCTGGACGGGCAGCGCCTTGGGCGTGATGATCTCATCCTCAAAGTCCTCGTCATCGCCATGGATGGCATAGTCGCCGCCATTGTGCTCGCTCTCGAACTCATTTGGTACAATCTCCACGTCACTGGGACGGGAGGTGCTCCTTGAACCTCCGCCAGAGTCACTGCCGTGCCGATTGGATCTCGTCTTGGTGGATTTGCTAACGAAATCCCGCAGCATGTGGGAGTATAGTATGTCATCCAGATAGTACATGGTGCCCAGGTTATAGACGAACACTTCGCTCTCGGTAATCTGGGCATTATTAACGCTGGTATAGTTGCTGCCCGGATTGCGGGTGATCTTTATGTGGCCACCACCAATGGTCTCAAAGACCTCGTTATCCCGCAAATCGCGATTATAGAGTCGTCCTTTAACAAAGTGATTGAGTAACATTTTGACGCCGCGCTGAGAGGCCTGGTTAATGAAGATTTATTAGTTTAAATTTTATAGTAAAATTATTTTGTATACTTACCATAACCTCATCGGATAATTTATCGAAACCCAGCTTCTCGAAGGCCCGATCTTCGGGCACAAAGAACGTGTAGTTGGCTCCCGAAATGTGAGGAGCAATCTCAGCATTGTTTAGATATCTTTTGGGTGAAGGTTAAATATTTAATTTAAATATTCTACCTAAGGTTATTTTAATATTTACCTGGTTATCTGGGAAAATCTGGGATCTCTTTCCAAGGCCAAAAATGAATGGGACAGGAATTGGGCGCCAAACCAGGGGAAGGCCAGCAAAGGAGGTGTCTCCTTGTCTTTGTGCATCTAAAAAGAAGAGTATAGAGAAAAATTAAAAAATGAATTAAACTATTATTTTTAGGATATTTCTCTACTTAGATTATAGACCCAACCCAGGACTTACCTGATGCAATTTGGAGACCACAGCCTCTGTAACGAAGAGCACCTCCGATATAATGAACACCTGATTGCCATTGGAGAGGTTGTAGTCGGACATAATGCTCACATTATTCACCGTGGGTGTGGCTGCCGTGTGTGAGAGGGAAACGAAAACATACTCATAAATTGAATTTCTTTTTTTGGGGCCGTAAATTTATGGGAATGAAGCCACTTACGTTGGCCATGGAAGACGACATCCTCGCCACCCATGGTGTGGACAACGAGCTCGTCCACATTCCGGACATCGGAGAGCCGCAGGGGTCGCTGCATGGGCAGAAAGTGATTGCGCAGCACCGACTCCGTGAACTCCGGCACGGAGAATGGATAGAAGCCCCAGTCGATGGGATGCCAGCGCTGGAAGGCGTTGTCCGAGGGTATCAGCACCGTGTACGCATTGTCGTCCATGATGCGGGTAAGGTTGCTCTTAGAGAGAAAGTGCTGGAATACCTTGGTACCCGTCTTCATGTTGGCCAGGAACGACATCAGTGGACTGGCCTTCGACTCTTTGATAATGGGCTCCACCTTGGCGTGTGCATTCGTAATGTTCGGTTGCTCCAGAGGCTGAGGGTCGTTGTTGCGGCTGGAAAATGCAGGGAGAAAAATTAGTTTTGTATTGGAAGGTCGTTAAAGAAAATTGGGGGGGTTGAAGGTGAAACCAAAAGGATGAAGTAGTTTTTATTAAAATTTTTGAGGGAAATCATAAGGGTCTTGAAATAATTTTAAATTAATATTTACTGTGATTAAATCCTTAAAAAAAAGGATATCAATATAAAATCATCTCTTTTTAATGGTCTTTCTTTAATGGAAACTATTTCTATCGACATTCCAACCCTTTATAACCTAATTTTCTCAGATGAAAAAAAGTGAATGAAACTATTGAAATTTTCTTTTATGTTATAAAAATATGCAGATGATGATAATGGGAATGATGAGATGGGGAGGCTGGAGGAGTGTTGGCAAGGTGGCTCTTCTCCCATAGATTGAGATTGAGGTTCGTTCGATGGCCTCGGTCAAAAGTGCGGAACTGGAAAATCCCAAAGTGTGTGCGGATGTGTGTTAAAGTGTGTGTGTGCAAAAAGTTGGGCCAGCAAAAACTTTGTTTGCCGCCTGATAAATTTCGCATGAGTGCACTTTTGACCGCAAACAAACTAGGACTAGGAACTTAGCAAAAGTCCTTTACAGTGGGAAATTACGATAAGAATAACACTCAAGCAATATAAATAATACAAAAGTATCATTAAAGAAGAGAAAAATTCAGAAAATTGCTCATAAAAACATTCAGAGGTAAAATATTCGTCAATAAAATTATTCAGAAAAATCGGAATTGCCAAAAACTGGCTATGGATAAAAAAACTATTTATTTAAAATTTAAAATTGAGTTCCATCCCACTGTGCAGGAATGGGCCACGGGTGGTCTTACTCAGGACTACTCACTTGTTCGTTTCCTGTATATTGCGCTTGGAGTAGGGCGACTTCCTATCACCCAAATAACCATCAATTGCAATGGCCATCAGGTTCTCATTGATACGCAGCTTGTGGAGTATCTGCTGTCCATTGAGTAGCCAAACATTGTTGTGGGATTTTTCCAATTTACGGAAAACGATTTTGTGTCCGTTCCCATTGCCGAAGGACTCCTCCGGCTCCTCCTTGCCGCTGACCGCACTATAGCTGTCGAAGATCTTTCCGGGCACCAAATGCTCCAACATGAACTCCTTTAGCCGCGGCTTCTCGATGCTCCGCACATCGATTTTGGGCACAATCAATGTGTACGGAATGTCTGCCGGAATGTCCGCCGGAATCGCGGTCACATGCAAAGAGGGAGAGAGAGATGGACAGAGTTACTTCGGGGAATTGCTCACTTAAAAATGTAAACTGTTTTCGTTTCATTTACGACCAAGTGCGGCGCTCAGCTCACCTGGCTCCCTACCGCGATTCCCCACCTGTCTGCATGTTAATCAAGTAATTAACTTTCGGGTGTACACACACACACACACACACAGGCAAATAAGAAGGTGTGTAGTCTGGGGAATTTTGTGGCTTCAATTAGATTATATTATTATTATGCCACACGCATCTGGGGAGGTGTGTCAGCTGCTATTTTCAATTGCTTTAACTGAATTTATGTCTGGTTTTGTAATTTCTCAAATATGATGCCTGGCAGGAACGAATATTGAATTTTATTTGTTTTTAACTGACTTTTAATCTATTGAATATTTATTTTTCTGTTGAGTAAGCCATTTCCACCTCCCGATAGTTTTTTTTGCTTCGTTATTCTGTCAATTAATTTATCATATTTTTTTTTCGAGTTGCATGCATATCGGGTGGTTATCTTTTCTGATTGCATTCTCGGTAGAGAAAAAATAGTTGCATCAGTTATTTTATTTTATATGGAATGGAAATGTATTCTTTTCATTTTTATGAACTTATAATAAAAATAAATTAAATCTTATAACCTTGATAGGAATTTATTCATTAATTTTGTGCAACAAAAAGTATACTAAATATTTACTTTATGGTTTAAATATGGCAACAATATTTTTTTTAATTCATTATATTAATTTTATATAAATTCTGGGACCTATGCTCAAGAGGCCCCTTCATCCTCTGGGGTTAATTATTAATGTTTTTTATATTTTTAAATATGTTGACAAGCTGAATATATTTAATATGCAATAAAAAAGCCCTAGAGGTTATCTTATAATCCATTTTTTAAATCGATTTATTATTTATTGTTCTTTTATTATTTTATTTACATAAAATATTTATGTATTATTCCAATGAATTAATTATCAAATTTTTGTAAATATATAATCAACTTCGTAGTGAAATTTTTCTCTCCGTTTCCCTAACTTCTTTCCCCCTCTTCTAATGTCCAAATTGAACATTTTTTGTTTATGATCAACATTTGGACAGCTAAACGAAGTCATTTATCAACGTCACACATTTCCATTTTCCCCTCAATTTTCGGAGTTTCCCAGAGCTGCTGTCTGAAGCTGCTTTTTTGGGAGTCATGAGTTGCGCCATGTCCTGTCTAACTGGCATTTTGCAGCTGCTGCAAGTGCTGACAACGCTCTCGGGTTGCAACATCTACAGCTATGCGGAGAACAGGCGGGAATTCCGGCTGAATGGAAGGACTCATCTACTGGTGCGGGCCATGCACAGATTCTGGCTACGACCCTGGCTAGTGGTGACTTTTCTAATGCACTTTATATACTGGGTAATGGAGTTTCTACGTGGACTCACGGATGCCACACCGGGCAGTGAAAGGCCCTTGAATCTCATTTATGGAATTGGTCTAGCCGTTGTTATACACCAAAACTATGTCATTAGCTTGGCCATGGCCTATTACTACAGGTGGAGTTTAAATAAAATAACGTAGTTTATAAATATTAATCATATTTATTTATAAACAGATACCATCGCCTTCAGATAAGGCAGCTGCTCAATGGCTTTGTGAGAATTTATCACGGCTATGAAAGAATCTGTGGCCGGGAACCCATCATCAATTGGTGGTTCTTCTTCATTCAAACCTTCCGAGTTTTTACCGCCTCGGTGGCCCCACTGATTAAGTCCAAATTTAAGTTTGTTGGCTTTGGCTCAAAGATGGATATTATTATAAGGGATTCGGGAGTGCTCTTCATATGCCTTCAGCCTTTTTTGCTCTCCGTGGTTGGTCACCTGGGCATACTGATCCTCTATGCCTGCTACGATATTCAAGTGAACAATGGAATGAGAAGGAGGAGATCCTTACAACTCCTGGACTACTATCGACACCTCATTAGACTCAGACAGAATCTGGATTTCCTGGTGAGGCCCATTGTCTGGACATTGATGCTGGAGAACATTTTGCTCTTCATAGGTGGCTTTCATTTGTACCTTTACGATATGCAGTCTGTGGGGCATATGGGAAAATTTATCCTCACGTCTTCCGTATTTCCCTTAACCTTTTTGCATGTGATTGCGAAAATAAGGTTTATAGAACGGGAGTTTGGAGTATTTAAAGCAGACTCCAGGAAGCAGGCTCAGGTGAGGGAGATTTTTTAACTTAAAAAAATTTAAATGTTATTTTTTTTAATTTTTTCAGCTCCAAGTCTTTTGGCTTTTTAAAAAGGTAATGCAAGTAACTATCGATAAAACTGAACTTAATATTTTTAAACTCGATCGAGGACTTATTTTAGAAACTTTAAGACTTGCTTGGGTTTTTGCCATATTTACCAATAGTGTTTTATTGAATAGCACTGCCAGGCTGAAGCACTTTGAGAGTGTCAAGTATAAGAAGCTTTTGTAATATATTCATATATAATTTTATATTAAGTAAATTAAGCTTAGTGCATTAAATATTACGATTTTTGACTTTATTATTAGAAATTTTCTATATTTTTAAATATTTAGTTATACCTTAAATAGAGACACGACATCCTTTAACTTGGAAAGAACATACATTTTTTAATGCTATGAATAAATGACTAAATAAACACCAATTATATAACTAATATACTTTTTAAAATGAAGTTATTTAGGTAAAGGATTCTTTAGACCTCTTTAATATATTATTCCAAAGAAAAGTTTTTTTATTTTCCAACTCAATTTTAAACTTTAATTCGAATAATTTTGTTTTTTTTATAATTTTATTTCCTTATACATTCCTTTTTATAATTTTTTTTTTTCAATTTTCCTTTCTAAAATATTTTCCTCTTATCTCCTTGAGTGCTTTTCCAAAGCCCATTGACAGTACTCACCCGATTTTGGCTTGTAGCCGTAGAGTTCGAGGACGGGAAAGCCGTCATCGATGAAGCGGAAGACCTGCTGCCACTTTTCATCCTCCTGATTGCGCTGCAGGTTGGCCAGGTCGGGCAGCACTTTGGTCTCAATCAGCCGGGCGTTCTTCAGGCTCGGATCGATTCCGGTTGTCATTGCTCCCGCTCCCGTTGCCGCTGCATCTGCTCCCAGTGCATCCGCGGCGGCAGCAACATCGGCAATCTGCAGCAGCGACAGCAACACGAGCGTTGCCACCGGCACTTGCAACATTTTGCGCGACATTCGAGTTACGAGTTTCGGGTTCCCTGCTCCCTCTCTCCCCCGCTGGCTCTTGTTCGTTAGCAGATTGTAAATTATTTTTAATTGCTAGCACTTGGCTAGAGTTTTCGTTTGTTTACTGCTTTTCTTTTTCTTCGAGAGTTCTCTTTCCACTTGCCACTTGCCTCAGTTTTCTTAGTTTTCTCAGTGTTTTTGGTAAGTTTTACGGTACCACGAGTTTATTCATTTTTTGTTTGTTTTATTGTTTGCGAGCGTGTTTCTCGGGTTTTACATAATTGTCAAGTACTAAGAGGGGGGAAGAATAGTGGAGGTTGGAGAGTGATTTTGATTAGTTTTTGCCAACTTTTAACTGGTTAAAATTCCAAGCGTTGCCCGTGGCCTGTCGAGTGTTTTGTATGCAAATCGTATCGCATTTTCGCCCCTCTATAAATACAAATTTATATATATATGTATATATATATATAGAGGAATATTTATTGAAAAAAAAGAAGATTGAGCTGTCTAGAATAGCTTGCACAGTGAAAAATAATATGGTAAATATAATTTCTAAGTTTCTTCCTTTCACTTAATCTCACTGCTCATCTTCCTTTTTGTTTATTATATTAATTCCCCTTCAAATTCATATTATTTTAATCAAATTTTCTTTCTGTGTGGAACATTTGCATTTCGGTGATTGGAAATGCAGTCTGGGGAAAACCCAAAAAGGGCGGCACTATGGCAATGAGATGCAAACAAGATGGGTATCGGGGAATCGTTGAATTTTGCACAGTTTTCTAGTCGTGATGTTGTCCGTCTCCCCACCTATCCCATTTTGCATATATGTACATATAGGTGGTATATACATATAAATCGCAACTGAACAATAAAAAACCATATAATAATGTGCGACAATTTGTTTATTTGCTGACCTCTGCGCTCAAATCTGATCGCATACAAGGCTGTGCTCCTCACTCAGCGGCATGTGCACACCGATACAGATACACACTCAGAGATACAGATACACTCGCACACACACATATCCATCAGATGCTGTGTGAAGAAAGTGAATTAATTTCAATTAAAGTTGACAAAACTACGGCGCAAAACCAAGCACTTTGCGGCAAACGAAACTAGTGGGATTGAGTAAAAGAAAAGCTCTCAATCAAATTATAAATAAGAAAAAATTTCCATAAAATTCAGTTCCCGGAAGCTCCAAGAGATCACTATTGGTTTAAACAAAATAATCTTAAAGAAACTATTTTAACACCTTTGGCGGGCATTTGCGAACTGAACCGCACCGATTCCCGAGTCCAACTGAGGCTGAGTCCCGGGGTGGTCAAGTCGCCGCCCCACTGGAGGCCTGGAGCGGATTCCCAAGACCGGGACCACTGACGACGAGTCGAACCAAAAGGCGGGTGAAAAACGGGCTCAACGGCAGCCCCAATGGGAAATGGGATGCCGGTGCCGCAGCCTCAGTTCCTGAGAGAAAACCTGTTTAAATTGCAACGTTGATTTGTACCCTGGAAACAGGGGCAGGAGGTTGTTGGATTGCCAAAATATAATTGTAAGACTTAAAAAAATAATTTGAAAAAGGTTTTCAAGAGATTTAAGTTATTTTTGAGGATATTCAAAATGTTAAAGAAAAAGACAATTTTAATTTTTATTGAGAAATAAGGCTTAAAATTGGTTATCTAGCTATTCATCGGAATAAAAAAATGTTTAAGGTAATTTAAAAACAAATTAAACTTTTAACTAAAATTTAAGAAATTTTATTGATTAAAGTAAAAGCTTTTCCAGATCCAAAACCCCGAATGAAAACAATTTTCATTCGCATTCAAATTCATATTCCCTGTGCATTTGCCACCGGGCATTTATCACTTATCACAAACGCTCATTATTCATGATTATGCTTTGGCTTTTGTGCAAAATTGTGCAACTACCGCCGCTGTCCCGGCTCACATGGACTACTGGCTGTCTGGTCTGTCAGTGGTTTCCCATTATTGCGGAACACCCCACCCATCTGTCCCAGTCCGAGTCGCTGGTCCGCCAGCACAGTCCCTGTGCCAGCATCAGTTCCAGCATAAGTCCCAGCCTCAGATCTGAGTCCAATCCCGTTCCCATTTTCATTCTGACACGGCAAGAAAATATTAATAATAATCTTTGAAATTTCTTAAATCTTAAATAAATTAAATAAATTTTTTGACAATTAAATACCCGAAGATAGGTATGTAAAAAATAATAGCATACTTTTGTTATGCATCATTTGGCAGAAATGAATTTATTCTTAATTTATTGATTATTCATTTAGTTTGTAAGTCTTTAAATTGTAAGTTTTAAATAAATTCTGTAGAACATTTTTATGTTTGAAATATTAAATTGTATTTTTTTTGGTCCCTGTTTGAGATTTTTTTATTTTTAAGGCTCGAAATCGATGGCTTGCATTTATATTTATTAATTAATTAATTTATAAATACATTGCAACTAATATATTTTTTAAATAAAATTCTATATCATCTTGTTACTCATTTAATATATAAAAATATTCAGATTATCCCCCAAATTTCCTCTCAGTGACACATCCAGAGACTGGCAGCAATTGCTGTGATTGTGCTGACGAGGTTTCTGTGGCTGAGCTTTAGCATCAGCCGACTGACTGCTGCACTATATAAATGTTGTCTTGCCTTGTTACAACTTGGTACTTTTGGCTTCTTTTGGAATGCTCTGTGTGTGTGTGTTGTGTGTGGTGTATGTGCTAGGGCTTGTGTGGTTTTTAATGAGAGTCTCGTGCAGGTCTTCGCCATTGTCGGAAACTGACTCTGCCGGTCGACGGTATTGTAATTGATATTATTGTCAGGCAGTGAGTTTATTTATACTTTTGGTCGGCTTTTAATAAGCAAGTTGCATTTTGTATGCGATGAGAGCAGCACTGGGCTTTTATCTTGATTAAAATTCGGCTTTTTGTTAAAACATTTTCTGTGGTTAATTTAAAAACTCATAAATATGGAGTTTGGCATTAAAATGGGAATTAAGGAAAAGAAAGAGCTTAAGTTACTTTTATATATATTTTATATATTTTCTTAGCTATTTGTTGACTTTTGATAAATGCCTTTAGTTAAAGGAACTAACTTGACACGACTTAAATTAAATGTCAAACATTTCCCAGAGCTCTCTCAACTGGCAGACTGAACTAGTTAAGGTAAAATTACCCACTTAAAGGTGAACTTAAACGACTTGTAATTGGCATCTCTCTATGGAATAGTTTCCGGATACTCAAGTCAGCTCCTTCGAGAGTTTCCCCCGCCCCTTTGGCTTGGTTTTTAATTACTTTTCCACGTAAAGCTTGTAGTTTGGCTCGTCCTTTTTGGGTTTTTGCACGTTACACATTCTCTTGTATGATTAAAAAATTCTTGGGAAACAATTTTCATAGTTTTAAGCCGAGAAAAGCCGGTAAATCAAGCCGAGACACGCACACGCACACACACTTGTTATGTAGTTTCAGATCTTGTGATGTGTGGCAGTTGCACAGAAAGAAAATGAGTCTCTTTAAAAAAGGGTTAAATACGAAAGAGATTTATATATATTTATTTATAATAACAGTTTAAAATCTGAACTTCTAATAAGCTAAAAAAAACTGCTCTTGAAACATTCAAGCACCTTGTAGATATTTTCTCTGTTTTCGAACTAAACCCCTATCCTTTGATTTATAATATTATAGTACCTGATTTTCCTTTCCAAATAAAACATTAATATTTTGCTTTTGTTACAGTAAATAAATGTTAGTGGAAATGGTAAATGGAAATGTTAGTGTGAGTCTGGGGAAAACTCCACAAGCATAGCCTGGCCGAATTTGTGTATACGAAAACATTTGTGGATTGTAGTTGGTAGCTTGTAGTAGTGATAGTAGTGACAGTGATAGTACTACTACTACGACTACGCAGCAGCAGCAGCAACAAAAACAGCAGCAACAGCAGCAGCAGCAGGAGGAAAAGCAGCAACAGCAGCAGCAGCAACAATAAACACTGGCGCAGAGTCCAGAGTGCAAACCAATTGAAATTAATTTGCATAATATAAATCTGGACATTCAGCAATAGAATGGAACCGAAACCACTTTCCAGCCCCACTTTCCCCCGCGTTGCACACACACATCGCGATGCCGCTAATTCTGGGATTATTCACAGTTTATTGCACTTAGTTTTCCTGCACAAAAATATATATGTCCCTTCTTTACATCAGTTCAGTTCAGTTCAGTTCATTTTAGAGTTCCCTCTTTCGGCGTCACTCGTCACTTGGCATTATTATTATTATTATTTCCTCCTTGGCTAGCTTGCATTGTTTTTCACCGCTTTTCATTGAGCCTTTTCGCTTTTAATTGGATTAGTTTGGTGGGGAATTTTCATTTCTTTTTGTTTTTGGTAGTGTTTTTAAAAAGTTTTCATTGGTTTCACTGGAATTTACTTTCAGCTCTACGCAGCTCGCGCGTTGCTCTCGGCAAATGTTGCGTCTGTTGTGCCGGAAAATTGACGACAAATTGAGAGCTTTTGCTTCGGCTGTGTCGTTTGTGGGTGCTTTTGGGGCTCCTTGGTTATGGCTTAGGGTTGTCAGGGTCTACTTAACATTTTTTAAGTTAAAATTAATTTACTGCAAGTTGAAAGAGGTGCTAGATTTACTTGAAAGGTTTATTCAAAAATATATTACATGTTTTTTAAGGTTCTTTTTATGATATTTATTTATTTATAAAGATTTGGCTTGACTTTGCTAGCCAAGACAAATTTGTTAGAAAAAGGTTTAGTCTCTAACATACATGGTTAAAGTTACTTAGTTAAAGCTTTGTTTGGAAGCCAAGACACAAACCCCGAGTGGGTAAATATTACGTATACGTAATGTTGCTTTACTTGTAGGAAGTACATTTCGAATTTGACTTGCAGTTGCAAATTATAAACGTTTTAGTGTGCTTAAAATAAAATGTAATAGAAAATTAATAAATTAGGGTGGTAAAATATTTAAAAATATAATATTTAAAAATATTTAATGTATAATGCTATTTTTAAATAAAGACTTAGCAAATACATATAACTGAAGAACAGAGTGAAAAAATGCTTCTTTAATGGGAATAAAGTTATATACTTTCCATTAAAGTTACCAACAAATCTTTAAAATTATGAAGGTACTTTAGTGAACAATTAAAAAACAAAACTAAAAATATAAATATATTTAAAGCCTTATAGTACTTATCATATCTTATTTTATAGTTTATAAATCAATAAACAAAAAATTAATCTCCAAGTACTCAATAAAAAGTTTATATTCAGTGCTAAGAGCCACTCGATTATACATCTATAAAATATATGATTCATGAAATAGGTTCTTTGTAATTATTTTTCTTATTAATTAATGGAGTGTGAAAACATATAAAAACATTAAACCAATACTTAAATTGTAAATCACTCGAAAAAAACAAAAACTTACACATTAATCAACTTTCTTTTAGTAAAGATACTGAAAGCTTTTATTTACTTTTGAACAAAAGATTTAAAGTTGTTTTTACAATATTTGAATATTTATTAAATATATCATTACTAATTGATCTATGGTATATAGTATAGGTATAAGTTTAGTATAAGTACAATTTATCTATAACCAATATGTTCTACTAAATAGCAAACTTTTATATGTAAACCTGTGATATTTTTAATACAAATAATAAAAGTATAGCTTTATTTCCTCATGAAAATTTGACAGATTTCTTAGACCTTTATTAAATAATTCTTTGAAATTCTATGTCTCATAATGACACGTCTAAATAAATAAATAAATGCAATGTAATGTAGAAACTCCAAAACCTTATGGCCATAGTTCACCTTGATCACGCCTCCAGCAGCATGCGACTCGAGTGGGCCATAAATCCCTAACATCGGCAGATATCAGCGGAATGCACTATCCCAATTTATTAGTGATACAGAAATAACAATAATGGCGTGCTAAGCTAATCATCCGATCAGGAAAGCCAGCTCCAGTCAGACCGTCTGCAGGGGCTCGCGATTAGAGCCCCTTTGCGGGGGACGATAAGATTCCGAAAAGTCCCCACGAAGCCTATGAGACATGGACCCCCTATATAAACAGCTGCAGCCGATCCAGCCAAATCAGAGTGAAACTTGAGTTCCACCTACAATCAGCATGTTTTTGGCCAAGAGCATCGTGTGCCTCGCCTTCCTGGCGCTGGCCAGCGCCCAGTTCGACACCAACTACGCCTCAGGACGCAGCGGCATGGTGCACCTCTTCGAGTGGAAGTGGGACGACATTGCCGCCGAGTGCGAGAACTTCCTGGGCC
>VNKB01001989.1:0-10780 GCA_008042735.1 Drosophila leontia | reverse complement strand
ATGCAACGCTGAATGCGGAGTCCGCATTTTCCCAAGGGATGGAATCCTGAAGGTGGAGCGAAAATGGTAAAGGGGTGTGATTGTTGGAGTACGGATTAAATTTCAAGGTGATTTGAAGAACGTTTGTAGAGGTATGCTAAACAAAATTTAAATATTAGAAAGATAAATAGAAATTTAAGAAAAGTAAAAATATATTCAGAAACGGTACTGCTAAAAATTATATTAGCAAAATAAGTACTGAATTATTTGAATGAAATCAACAGACTAGTGATCTAATACAATATTTTGTCTTCAAAATGTCTTCATTTTATTTAACATTTTACACAATTTTCCTCTCACTTCAACAAACTCAAAAAATTACTATCTCGACCCAGGAAATTCATTATATTTTCACAAGATCCACTGACCTCGATAAGTCTAGTGAAAATAAATAAAAAGGACATACTTTCCCAACCAATCGAAAGGACATCACTCAAAAGGATGATAACGCCGCAGATGATGGCACGTGCTCATATTACGGCAAATATTCCTGCCTGCCTGGCTGGCAGATCCTGTCGCAATCGAAAAACTCGGCGAGAAGCAACATCAACATGAATTTCCACAACTTTTTTTCGGGGGGCTGTCAAAAGTCAAAGTAAGCCGACAGACGGCAAAATAGAAGGCGAGTGCGAGTGGGAAATAAATAAGACCCAAAAGGTTTGAGGTACGTGACACCGCCGATTGCCTCCACAGCTCACCACTTGGCTGGCTGGCTGCCTGGCTGGCTGGCCACCCTTGCTCGGTTGTATCCTGCATCCCTTTAATCTCGTTTGACTCGAGGGCTTTGCAAGCAGTTGACATCGATAGAAGTTTTCCTTTTTCATTTTACGCTCTAAAGATCATTTCCAGGGGTTGGTTGGTGCTTGTCATAATCGTTTTCAGCAACCGGTTGTCCCAGTCCGGTTGGTCTGGTCGGTCACTCACTGAATCAGTCATTGGGAATGTTCATTTACACCCTAAAGTTAGGCCTTTATCAAGGCGTGTATTTTATTTTAAATATTCAAAACAACAGTCCTTGCTAATGAAGCAAGTAATTTATTTTCCTTCTTTTTTTAAAGAGATGTTATATATTACAACAACTAGGAAAATGTATATCCCATTTTGTCAAATAGTTAAAAACCTATTGAAGATCTCTAACTAGTTTCCTATATCCTGAAATGTACCTTACATAACTCGGAAATTTCTATATAACTTTTGGAATCTGCAGATCTGCAGCAGGTAAAGAATTTATTATTGCCTGTACTACAAAATAAGCCCGTAATCGAATGTAATATTATAAACCAATTTATTCTCCTTTTTATTTACAAATAATATAAACTCAATACAAAATTTCAGATCTCTAAATATGTATAAATAATACCCATTTAAAATATTTATTTAATCTATCCTTTATCGAAAATCACCACGAATGGTTCCCTTACCACTAGTTCATCGTCCTTTCCCAGACCATTTTCCTGCTGTGTTGTTAATTCCTTTTCGGGCTGTCCAATTTCAAGGCGTTCCTGGCACGCACACACGCATGCCTCGCCCACTCTTTCTCCTTTTCTTTCTCGCTCTCTCTCTCTTTCTGTATTCTATTTCCTTTTCCCCTCTATGCCCCCCTTGTGTTAACACTGTATTTTTTTATTGCACCATAAATTTAATATTTTTATGTAATGTTTGTATAACGGTACACGCTTTTACTACCCTCCTTGTGGCATGGCCATGTCCTTGCACCCTCTCCGTTCCCCTATTTTGGGTCCAAACACACAAAAAGGAAAAATTCACAACATGCAAGAAGCGCGCGCCCTTGGCTTTTCCTCTCCCTCTCAACTACCCCTACGCAAACACCCAAACCACCCGCCTTGGAACAATGTTTGCTCCTTGGAAGTGTCGCCAGCGCGTGCCATGGGAATTTTTTTCGCTTTTGTTTTTTTGCAAAAATCTGACTGCGAAATAAGTGGGAGGTTGGGTTGGGATTCGGGTAAATTTTCTGTTGTCATTTCTTGAATGTTTGAGTTTTTGTTTGCACCTCCACACACACAAAAGTCCTTGTCCTTGTCCCTGTCTTGGGGCCCAATCAAAAAATCTGACTTTCGTCAGACAGCCAACAAAAATTGGAATCTTTCAAAATCGTCGTGTGTCATTCGTAGGAAAAATGATAAAATTGGAATAAATTCCAAGTATTTGGCAAGTCACATGATAAATTAATGAATTGGATTTATGTATATGGGATTACGTAGAATTAGAAATACTTTCAATAAGATTTAATAAAAATTAAAATGACTTTCTTAAACATATAAACAAAATATCAAACGTTCCTTTAATAAATTTGCCTTTTAGATTCTGTTAATAATAATAATATACGTAAATATCATTTACCATTATTCCGAGATACCCAAAAATACCTTTACCCAGGCCCCATAAGTATTGTCATCAAAATATTTACCTGCAAAAAAAGAGAAAATGTTGCTAAATTAAATTAAATAACACTCAAGCCGGTAAGAATACGAGTGTACACTCAAGAATAAATAAATTTTATTTTTTGGAACTGCGATACGCATCAAGTCGAGCCTGATATTGCAATTTCCCTAATGGCTCACGCAGAACCTTTAAAAAGAAATTACCCATCATATTTACTTAGGATATGGGATGAGCGCAAAGAAAGAAAAAGAAAAGCGAAGGAAGGAAAACTCATCACAAAGCCTCGCCTCTTGTCGCACACAACTCGCATACGAAATTACGAATTCCCACGACATATTCATCCCGAATGACAGGCCGAGGCAAATGTGGCCGCCTAGCACTCGTCGTCAAACCATCAAAGTGAAAGACGACACCCTCTCTCAACCAAACCAAAGCGAATCGAACCAAGCCAAACCGAATCGAAACCACCAAGCAAAAACCATAGATAGTACAGTGGTTTCCAGACAATTGGCAATAAAATAATTGTAATAAAGTTTATCAAATATATAAATATAATGTTTATATAAAAATCTATCTATGACTTTAATATCTCTGAAATATATATATAAATTATAGAATTTTTTATGCAGAAACTACAAAAAGACCGTACGGTTTCAGAATTTCATTAAAAGATATCCAAAACTATTCTATGCCATTTGGTACTACGAGCTTATTTTTTCATAGTTTTATACACCTTTTTAACGTACTTCAACTGTTAAGTCCTTTAATTTTTGAATATCCCACAACCTTAAAGTTTGACTATATTCACAATAATACTTTTATTTAAATATATTTTTTGAAAAATGTTAGAAAAAAAGGAAATATTCAGCCGAATTGCCGATTTTAGTCCTTTTTTTTCATGCCACCCTATACCCAACTCAACCATCCGCCATTAGCGATACTGCCAACAACAACAAAGGGAAATCAATAAATCACGTGGAAAAAAGGACAAACAAGAAAAACAAAAATCGAATGTGCCGCCTCTGCCTCTAAATGATCGAATGTAATGTCCCAGAGCCACTCGCAGTGTCGATAAAAAAAAAAGAGAAGCAAAGGAGACGCGGGAAGGTGAACGAAATCAATTTCAATAAATTCCGACAAACAAAGCAAAGAATTATGTGTTCGTGTGTACGCGAGTGTTATCTGGAGTTGGAGAAAGACGAAGAAGGGGTTTTTCGAGGAGCCGGGGAAGTTTGACCACCGACAAAAGCCTCTTAGTATGCAAATCGAGACTTTGGGGCTACATTAACTGAGTGAATCATACTCAGCGTCGTTCTGGCAGCAGCATCTCAAGATGCCGATAATTTATGCTGTAATAATTAAGCAGCAGCAGCCAGAGAGACCCAGAGACCCAAGCCAAATGACAGCCAGCTGTCGTGGGGAAGATATGGGGGTATATCTCGACGGAAATGCGGCCGGTGGTCGGACACACACACTCCCGAATAATACATATTACAGGCGACACCATGCCGAGCTGCAGCAGCAGGAGATAAAGCCAGCGGCAGAGGAGGGGGTGTGGCATCAACCACACATTGTCAGCTGATGACATAACCAAAAGCCAGGGAAACTTTGGGAAAAAGGGAGGATTCAGGGGCAGCACTAGAGGGAATAAAAGAAATTTAAGTTTGCTAAAACAATGAAGTAAAAAATATATATTCTTTCTTAAACTCCATTTACAGTCAATTCTGGCTTTACTATTTATTCAATCATCGATTCTAGTTACAAAAAGAATAAAGTATTCATTTTCCTTTGCCATTAAGCCATTCCCCACTCCATATTTAAATGGTAGATTGGTTATCCTTGCAACTTTATGTTTAAGTTTGAAATAAATATGTTTTTTCAAGATTTTTTTTTCAGAAACTTTCCTTGACGACAACGAGACAAAGTGAGTGAAAACAATTTGACTGATGACTACTACGAGCTTCTGTTGCTGCTGCTGAGGAAATTTCATTTGTGTGGCTGGAAAGTTGACTTGATGCACTTAGTTGTTGCACTTGCAATTGAAATTTAGCAACAAGACGACAACCAACTGAGAGCAGGTCGGCGAAGGGGTCCCGCATTGTCTCTGGGAATTGAATTGAGCTGAGTGACTGCATGAGTGACTCGAGTGTCAGATGCCAGGGCTTTGATTGATGAAGATGAAGACATTTTCCGTTTGGCCGGCGACGGCGACGGCACAATTTGCTTGACCCCCCCAGTGCTCTGGAGAACAATCCTGGCCAGAGAGACAGATGCAACAACAGCCACAGCGGACTGCACTTGACCAGTGGACCACCGCCGTGGTATGTGCCACAGCTATGGCCTGGAGCACCATCCCATAGTCTTCAATCCTGCCATTCTTTCGCCAGTCCAGTATTACCACCGTTTTCTCCCACCAAAAGCCAGCGCAACTGTCAGCGTGGCTGACCCCGTCCTCGTTTCCATTAAGTCCCGAATGTCGCCATGATAGGGAGTAATAGCAAGAGCACAGTGGTTCTGTGGTTCTAAGTAGGGACAAGGCTGTTGAAATTACGAAACCTAATGAAAATTATACCTAGTATTCTTACAAATTTGAGTATTAAGAAAATAAAAAGGGTTCAGAACTATTTAACTAACCGAAAAGAAAGGAAATCTATCGTTGAATTAGACCAGGTCAATAATATTTTACTTTAGAGCTTTGCAAATTGAAAAATAATATATAAACATGACCACAGTTAAAGAGTAATTTTGGTATTTCAACTTCCTTATTTCACACCTCTTTTTACCACTGTGGATAATTGACTGTCAGCGGTCTGTGTCACCTTTTGGCCCCACAAAACTTCGAAACAGAGAACCATTGACAACGACCAACACAGCAAATGTTGGCTGCATCAACTAAGATGCCATTAACGGTGGTCCGCCCTCTCATTACCAGAGTCCGGAGT
The DNA here is from genome assembly GCA_008042735.1 of Drosophila leontia. Taxonomy (NCBI): domain Eukaryota; kingdom Metazoa; phylum Arthropoda; class Insecta; order Diptera; family Drosophilidae; genus Drosophila; species Drosophila leontia. The sequence goes on along the minus strand of VNKB01001989.1, from coordinate 5,396 downwards.
CCGGACCCAAGAAGTCTGGCCGCAGTTCAAATGAATTTAATTGAAATTTCAAACTTGTCAAGCAGATACATCTCACCAACACACTGACCACAGCAATACACCCGGAAAATAGTTGATTCTTATAAATTTAGAAGCAGCCATTCCTAAAAGATCCTAAGAGGGAAACTCATGCTAAAGATCGTTATCTGTTTTAATTTTATAGAATAATCATTGGAAGCATTAACAAAAACCAGTTAAGGTATACTTGTTTAAATATTGCAAGTTCTTTTTCAGATTTTTTTCCTGTGCAGCTATTTTCCAGACTGATACTACACGGAATGCAATGACTCGCGGGGGGAAGCGACTGAATAAGGCGTATTTGGGGGGTGAAATTGAAAAGCCGCATCCGGGGCAGTCAAGTGCTGCGAAATGTGAAAAAGTAAATAAGTTTTCGCCGCCGTTGCACTTTTAATGTTTTCCTGGCAACATCTGGCCAAGACTTCCACTGTCCACCTCCCCCGCTCATCAACCCCTTCAACGCAGAAGTGTCATCCAGTGTACGTAACTTTTTAAAAGAAAAGTTTCCCATTTGCGGAGGCTTGTCGTCCTTTCCTTTGGCTTTTCTTATACTTTTCTGATTTTTTTAACCCCTACCTTTCAAAGCTTGACTTTTTTCCTTTTTCTTTGTAAGTAGCTAGCCCCGAAAATTTTGTGAGACTTTGTAAAAAATTTATAAAAAAAATAAATATCAACACTTACTAATAAAACTTTAAATTAATGCACAAAAAGATGCTTTAAAAATTGACAACAACATAAAAATAAATGTATTTAATAATTGACCATATTAAAAATATTTCCCAGCTTTATAAATTATTAAAAATACTTCGGAGAAATCATTTATTACCTTCTAATTAAGCTATCAAATAACATTCAAAATTTTACCGCTCACTGATTGACCTTTTTATTATATAATCGGAAAATGTGAAGATCTGGGAGCCTGTGTTGTTCTCGGCCAAGAACAATTTATTGTTATTAGATTTTGCCAGGGCAACATTTGGCGACCCTAATGGTCCGTACATTGGCACAACATGTGTCACATCCAAATCTATTTGCCCATGCAATCCACACAAAATACACACCGGAAGGAAGAGCGGGAGGAAAGGCTCACATCTGGAAGCATTTAAGTGTTAATTTTATAACTTTTGCTCAACAAATTGTGCCCCCATTAGATGAGCAGGCAAGAAGGAAAAACTACCACAAGCTGGTGCAGGATTTTCGTACAGGATTCGGCAGGATAGCCTGGCAAAGACGGAATTTACATTTTCAATTTAAATTTGAATTTCAATTTTAATTGAGATGAAATAGACCAAATGAAGCTCAATTCTCTCCCCACCCTCATATTTTATTTATGCACACAATTTTCCATCTTGGCGCTTTGCCTCTCAGCCTTAACCCAATTATGCTCAAATTACCAAGCGCAAGCAACGGACGCTCATGGGTTAAATGCGGTGGCGCTGCCCCAGGCTAACCAACAAAAAAAAAAGAAAGAAAACGTTGGAAAAGAAATTTCCCTGCAACGATTCCGAAAAAAAAGTTCAATTTGCAGCTGTCGCAACTTTGAGCGTTGAGTGCACTTTAACCGGAGAGAACCCAAATTCGGGGGTTGTTTCTCCTTCGCTCATCATGCAAATGAGGGTATTGCATTAAGGGAATATATATTTTTCGGGGGTTAGGCCCTTCTTTTTGTGTATGTTTGCTGTTAATGATGCTTGTGGCAAATAATCGAAGTTGTTTTTCATTTCGCAAAGAGGTCTACATCCTTTTAGAATTGCTCATTTGAAAGCTTTAAACATTTCAAGGGGTATATTTTTAGAGCCAAAAATGTTTAAATAATAAATGAAAGGTTGTATGAAGATATTTTTTATTTATAAAAAAAAGATTTTATAAGAAACGTATGCCACTAATTAGCTACCCTTTACTGGCTGCTATTCATAAATTTTAATAATTAATAAATGTTCCAAAATTCACATAAAAGGTCTTTAAAATTCCCAAGTTCGAATTCAGCGACAATTATTTTTTCTTTTTAATCGAACAAAATTTCATAAATTTTATTTCATTTATAATTTTTACACTTCATTTATCAACTGTATATAATTTTACAGAAAATAAAATTTTAAATATTAACTGCGATTAAAAATAACATAAAATCCCTTCACCATAGCCTGCTAATATAATCATAAACATAAAAATTCGACTACGGATAAAGCGAGCGTGCGGTTAAAAGGATTTTTCATAATTCGCACCACCCATAATTTATAATATCAATAAATGTGGAAGAAAAATCGCGGACGAAAAATAATAAACCAAGTATAAAGCAAACTCCATGAAAATTGTATGCAAATAAGAGGCAAAAGCAGAATATGTGGATATAACATACATATATACGTATATGTGTATAAATGGATGCGGTAAAAAATGGTAAACATTGAATTTTTAATTGCTGGAAATTTGTGTTCTTTGGTTTTTATGGTTTTAATGCCAAATTCGCTGGGTGTCTGTGTTTATACTGCTGCATACATATATGTGAGTATATGTGTTTGTCCATTTGCGTTTATTTATTTTGAACCTTTTTATCGCAGTTTTGCCTCGCTCAGACCCACCCAGACCACCACTTGCCGTTCAAATTATTAACTGCTTTTTATTCGAATTTCGTTTTTCACTATTTCAGTTTTTCTTCTCATGGAAAATGTATACTTGTTTGTATTCATTCTTGCCATTTTTCATAATAACTAAATTCTTTACGTTAAAACAAAGAATTTTAATGAGAAATTGTTAAACAATGTTTTTTTTTTGTGAACTTATGAATTTATGATTTGGGAGAAAAAGAACACTTATATGCTGAAGTCATGTAACGTTCTGCAATTTTGTAAGTTGTTTTATATTTTAATTAAAAATTTAATAATTAAATATAGAGTATGCTCATAAATAATAAAGTAAAACGAATATACATATGTATATATAAACATGGTTTTAATTAGAGCACCATTTAAGCCATGTAAAAATCAATAAATAATTAAATAAAATACAAATATGTACCGACAAAAGGGACCCCGTAAAAATTAAATTAACAAACGCATGAACAAATTGTAATTTCCACTTGATGTGGTGTCCACTGTGCCCTATAGCATTAGGGATTGCAATCCACTGGGCTTCCCTCACCATGCCCATGTAATTTGTCAATTGAATTTATTTTTGTTCTTATGTTATTGAGTTTAATTGGAAATTCAAACCATTTAAATAAATTATAAAAACATATATGTATAAAGAACATTCTTATGTAAATTTTATACAATTTAATGAAAGAATTATCAGATTTAGTTTAGACTTTTATGAACCTCAGTAATGAATTCGTTTGGTTTATTTATTTATAAGCTCACTTTATTTACGTTTTTCTAAACTGCAGTAACAGTATATTTTTATATTAATTGTAGTAACTAAGGGAAATGATACAATTAAATAGGTTTATAGAAAATTAAGCTCTAGAAAAAACTGTAGCCACTCCTTTTGTTGTTTGCTCACTTGTTCAATTAACTTTTCACACGCGACTGGGCTATCCAAAAAGGTTAACGGCAGGAGATTGAGGGAATTAGGGCCAAAAGGGAAAAGCTATTTAATGCAAACAATTTTAATTATAATTTAATTAAAAACTTAATCACATGTTCAGTGTTATTATTGTGTGAGTAATTTTTTATTTTATGTGAAAACTGGGATTGCAATTTCATTGTCCCGCGCTCAACACATTGTTGATTATCATATTTTTTATACGGGCGGAAAACTAAACTTTTAATCAGTACATACAGATAACTGTTTTATCTTTAAATGACACACAACAATTAATAATTGTATTTTATGATTGTAGCCCTTATTGTTTCGTTTTTGGTACTTAATTATTTGCTTGTTTTTGGCCAGAAAATAATTGGACAGAATAAACAATAAGCAAATCAAGAGCGCCACAAAGAAATCTACAAGATAATATAACTTGGCGATATTCAAATTAACAAACTTATATTGGATATTCAAAAAGAAATCTCTACAAAAATTTAAGATTAACTAGTACGATTTTCTTCCTAGTATTTTTTAATTAAACCAAATCCATTTGCCCTGCCAATACTCCAAGTTTATCAACATCTAAGCGGGGAACGGTCCCGGAGTGTCAATGATAGCGTCATAAAATCAATCATTTTTGGTCAGTCAGCCACTTGCGGACTTAATTTGGTCAACACGGCAGGTGACGAATATTTTATTAATTTGTTTTGTACCTTTACGTTGCTGTTTGTTTTTTTTTCTTCTGCTCTTCAAATTTATTGATGTTTGTTCTGCTTTGTTGTTTACCTAAAATTCGTTTTATTTTGTTTGCGCCGTATTTTATATTAGCGAAGTTGACATAGAAGAATGATGATAATCAAATAAATGGTATATGTCACGATTTTTATAACCTTGGAATAATCGATATAGTCCTTGGGCGTTCATCTGCACACGTGTCCTTTCTATGTAACTTGCTTTTTTAATTAAGTAAGTTCGTTTGCAGATTGAACTGCAATATATAGCTTAATATTTTCTACTGGAAATGTAATTAAATTACAAATTACAATTACAAATTATATTATACACTTATTTTGAGGTAATTTCAGAAATTTATGTTTTACTGATTTGTGGCTTGGGAAATATTCTTGATGGTTTAAGGTCAGTATTTCATAATCGCTTTCATCATAAATGTGTTTATGTATCAATTTTGATTCTAAAAATAAACAAATAAAGCTATATAGAGACCTCGTACATCCTGATTAGTATAAAACAACGAGCGTCTATGGTTATTTCTAGGATTTTCTGTGCAATAAATTCTGGTAAAAGTAACTGAAACTGCACAGCAAATTATTCAGCTTACAGAGGCAGCATGATAAAAAAAAAGCATGCAAAGCCAATAGGCACAGAGAGAAATAGTTTTCTTTAGTCACAATGAAAGGTGTTTAAAAGATCATTTTCAGTTGTTTTGTCTTGAAAAAACAAATTTAAAAAATTTCCTTAATACTTTCCATTTGTGTTTTATTACTTTAAATATATTCTTAGCTCTCAGTTTACATTTTATTTATTTATTTATGTTTAAAGTTATTTTCACAGTGCACAAATAGAAAACAAGCGAACGGGATTTAGGCCGTAAAATAATTCATGAATTTATTGAAATTTATTAGCACAAGAATGAGGATTTGGTGTGTGGTGGGGGGGTGTTGGATAAACTAGAAAAAGTATCTTGGGAAAGCCAACTTCCATTTTGTTGCCCTGCTGCTACTGCCAACTTACCTCAGTAAAATTGATATATGTGCAAATTTTGTTTTCTATATAACTGTCGTTTTAATAGC
>VNKB01001975.1:0-33108 GCA_008042735.1 Drosophila leontia | reverse complement strand
TATATATATTCTTGATCAGCATCAACAGCCGAGTCGATCTAGCCATGTCCGTCTGTCCGTCTGTCCGTCTGTCCGTCTGTCCGTCTGTCCGTCTGTCCGTCTGTCCATCTGTCCGTCTGTCCGTCTGTCTGTTTCTACGCAAACTAGTCCCTCAGTTTTAAAGCTATCTGAATGAAACTTTGCATATAGTCTTCTATATACTCTCACTGCTATATATGTCGGAACGGGCCGGATCGGACGACTATATCATATAGCTGCCATACAAATGTTTAATAAAAAAAATTATTACTTTGCTGTTTTTCAACATTTTTACACCATTTTTTAGATATGACCATTTTATATTAATTCTGAATTTTGGTAAAAATTTTATGAAAATCGGACGACTATATGATATAGCTGCCATAGGAACGATCGGGAAATTAATAGGAAAAAAAATATAGCTTCGTTGTTTTTCAATATATTTTTATCTAATCTGAGATATAAGGCTTTTTTATTATTCTAGAATTTTGGTATAAATTTCATTAAAATCGGACAACTATATCATATAGCTGCCATAGAAGCGATCGGTATATGTAAAAAATATTTAAAGCTGTGAATGTAAAACTGTAACTGTCAAACTGTGAACATAATAAGTATAGGTAAAATGTAATGAAACACTGTTTTGTGAGTCTTTTCAGCATTTAAATCTATAATATAAACATCGAAACCAATCTGCAAGGGTATACAAACTTCGGAGTGCCGAAGTTAGCTTCCTTTCTTGTTCATAATTTCTTTTTGTATATTTGAGGTCTTAAAATGGTTCATTGACACAGAAAAAATTTCCAAAAACTGTAATATCTTAAAATGTTAAATTAAGTACGCAGATTTGTTTATCTGGAAAAAACTAGCACAGAAAAACTTTTCGAATTGAATTTGATGCTTTTTTGGCTTAGTTATGATTATTTTTTATACAAAAATTACCATTTAAAATATATAAAAATATTCATTTAAAGACAGTGAATATTTAAGATCTTCTTGAGGGGTTTTTATGATTTTAGTCGGTGAAGGAGTCGTTTCCGACCCTATAAATCATATATATTCTTGATCAGCACAAATAACAGAGTCGATCTAGCCATGTTTGGAAGAAAAACATTTTTCATAATTTCTTTTTGTATTTTTGAGGTCTTAAAATGGTTCATTGTCACAGAAAAAATTTCCAAAAATTGTAATATCTTAAAATGTGAAATTAAGTACGCAGATTTGCTTATCTGGAAAAAACTAGCACAGAAAAACTTTCCGAATTGAATTTGAGGTTTTTTTGGCTTAGTTATGATTATTTTTTATACAAAAATTACCATTTAAAATATATAAAAATATTCATTTAAAGACAGTGAATATTTAAGATCTTCTTGAGGGGTTTTTATGATTTTAGTCGGTGAAGGAGTCGTTTCCGACCCTATAAATCATATATATTCTTGATCAGCACAAATAACAGAGTCGATCTAGCCATGTTTGGAAGAAAAACATTTTTCATAATTTCTTTTTGTATTTTTGAGGTCTTAAAATGGTTCAATTGTCACAGAAAAAGTAGCAAAAATTGTAATATCTTAAAATGTGAAATTAAGTACGCAGATTTGTTTATCTGGAAAAAACTAGCACAGAAAAACTTTCCGAATTGAATTTGATGCTTTTTTGGCTTAGTTATGATTATTTTTTATACAAAAATTACCATTTAAAATATATAAAAATATTCATTTAAAGACAGTGAATATTTAAGATCTTCTTGAGGGGTTTTTATGATTTTAGTCGGTGAAGGAGTCGTTTCCGACCCTATAAATCATATATATTCTTGATCAGCACAAATAACAGAGTCGATCTAGCCATGTTTGGAAGAAAAACATTTTTCATAATTTCTTTTTGTATTTTTGAGGTCTTAAAATGGTTCANCAGAGTCGATCTAGCCATGTTTGGAAGAAAAACATTTTTCATAATTTCTTTTTTGTATTTTTGAGGTCTTAAAATGGTTCATTGTCACAGAAAAAGTAGCAAAAATTGTAATATCTTAAAATGTGAAATTAAGTACGCAGATTTGTTTATCTGGAAAAAACTAGCACAGAAAAACTTTCCGAATTGAATTTGATGCTTTTTTGGCTTAGTTATGATTATTTTTTATACAAAAATTACCATTTAAAATATATAAAAATATTCATTTAAAGACAGTGAATATTTAAGATCTTCTTGAGGGGTTTTTATGATTTTAGTCGGTGAAGGAGTCGTTTCCGACCCTATAAATCATATATATTCTTGATCAGCATTAACAGGCGCTTCTTTCTAGCTTTGTTCGGAAGAAATTTATTTTTTAGCCATTTTTGCAAAAAAATGTAAGGGGTTACATCATTAAAATTTGCAAAAATTGCCTAAAATTTTTATTTTTTTAAATTAAAAATTTTGTATGCAGTTTCGTTACCCTAGAAAAAACTAGCACAGAAAAGCTTTCCGAATTGAATTTGATGATTTTTTGGCTTAGTTATGATCAATTTTTGATTGAATAACAGATCCTATGGCAAACTGCAAGGGTATACAAATTTCGTCCTCCCGAAGTTACGTTTCCTTTTTATTTATTATTAATCTGATTACTTCTCCAAAATTGAAATAGAAAAACAAATATGCTTCTAATAATTATCATTGCAATAATTAAAATGCAAAGTAATTATACAAACATGGGAGCCAGTGGTTGTGGCCCGCCCGGGTCTTGGTCTCTGTTGAGCACCATGCTCCTGGCTTGCAGCTTTTCCATTACCTGACCTGCAGGATGACTGCTTTCGGTGGCCGGTTCCGGGCCCCCGATCCTTGTCCCATCGAGCGTGAGGTAATTATCGCTGAACCAGCTGCAGGAGATTTGTGGTCGGACGGACTCTGCCTTGCTGCAGTTTATTAATTTCATATTTTACAAGCGCAGCTTGCTCGCGTTTTTTGCACATTTTTCAATGGCAATCATTGGCTTTGGCATCTCTCTTTCGTATGATCGCATTTCGCAAATAACTTACTCAATGTTGCCATTTATCAGCAGTTATTATGTTATTAATTTTATTGGCTACAACAATATTTATTAATAAGACGTGTTTCTCGTTGCATCTTTAGTTTTTTTCGCTAATGAAGCTATGTACATATGTTTATTTGGAAATTGAAAAGCTTTTCTAGAATATCCTTCGGTTTTTTAGTACTTAACCAAAATTAATTAAGCTCGAGGTATAATTAACGCTCGGACATTCTTTGGAGCTTGGACATTTTTCGTCCAAAAAAAGTCCAATTATATTGGACAAAATTGGGCTGGCGGTAGTACCCGGGCATCGGCTTGGCTGAATAAATGGTAACAAATGCATTCGCACCAATTTACAACATGTTGTCCTCGCCGGCCAGCGCCGATTAGCCGGCCAGGCGCAAAAGTGAGCAAGGCTTATCAATATTCCGACTGTGTGCCCATGTCACACAGAACACTGTGCAATCAATGCCTCCATGGTGCGGTGGCACTGGGTACATTCTAAATTAAACCTCAATTGAGGCTTCGTCCTCCTCTGGTGCCACTGCTACCAATGGTGCCCCTGATGCTCCTGCTCCTCCTGGACCTCCGCTTCGCTGGGTCTGGCTCAGCAGCTGCCACTGCCAATTGTTTGAAATGGTCAACGGAATGCAACCCGTTTCGTTCGCTGTTGTTGCCTGTTGTGTCCGAATTACGGCCGTCCAAAAACGAAAAAGCGAATTTATCGAAAAATTGGTGCTTGGGACTTACTTGCACATATTTATTTGTATGGAACTTGCCGATTGCCGCCGACTGCCGTTCGAAAAAGTCCGCGAAATCAATCACTTTTTGCCCTGTTCACGGGGCATTGTGTATGTGCTAATCCCGCGGATTCACACTAGCCGCGCTCTCCCTGGTGAGGTGTCAGTTCGAGTACGCACTGTCAGAATCAATTACGTACTGATGAACTGACAACGGCCTTTTACGCGGATATCGGATTTGGCAAGGACACCTCGAGAAGGTAATTGAAGTTGCAAAGATTTGCCTTTGGCATTCAGCTTACAGGTATAGAGCAATTCTGGAACTGGCAATTCAGAAACTTATTTACCGAGAAACAAACGTTTTTGGCAAATTATGCAAAGTTCTAAAAGCTTTCGGAAATAATATAACATTTTAGTCCCACTAAGACTGTCCTTGCCCATTGCTGTCAGCGATAAATCCACAAAATTGGTAAGATGCCGTGCTGGCTTTTATTTTTATTTTTATTTATTTATTTTTGGTTTTTTGTTAAACCGACATTTGACCGCGCTCCGCTCGTTCCTGTTTAAAATTGTTGTGCTTATACTACCGGTATGCCTGTGAGTGTGAGTGTGCTCCTCCAACTAAGGGACCAACGATCAGACTGGAGCACCGGCTCTCGATTTCTCAGAATATCGCCCGAGATCAATCTTACACTCGTTTGATTGCATATTTTTATATGGTAGTTGGACACATCGTTCGTCCGCATCCTTTTTCGGTGTTGCCGTCGCCGTTGCCGTCGTCGACTCCCGGCACAAGCAGCCGGCGGCGTCGGCGTCTGTTTCTTTGCTACTTGCTTTGTTTTATAAAGGCACGTCCTTAAGTTTTCGTGGCCCTGATGGAAGACACAAATTTCAGTCATTTAATTGCGGCCACAGAGCTTCCCCGACTCCCAACTCCCGAGTTTAAAACAATGTAGTATTAATATAGAGGACTAGTTTGTTTGGCAAAACTAACGATTCTGCTTATAAGTGATGCGCATTTCAAGATACCAATCTGTCAACTTTAAAATGCTTTCGTTCGTCCATGTACATGTACAATGTATGTACAAAAGTATATATGTACAAATGCTCCTTCAATGTAGCACATTTGGCAAGAACAGAGCCGTCAGACGAGTGGGATGATGTGAGCTGGTCCTGGTCCAGCAGGGCATATTGCGTAGACGCGTGGACATGCTGGCGCCAGTGCATTGCGCATGTCCATGCTGCGACTTGGATTACTACGATGGGATTGGGTTGGGTTTGGGTTTGGGTATGACGATGGCAGTGCCACCGGACACAGATGGCTGCAGCAGAAATGCGTAAATTTGGTGGCTGGAAAAGGCGTCGTATTGGTTAAACGGCGATGTCAGTTATGCCAAGCTCTATTGTCCGCATAAATTACTGAGAGGACAGTAGGGGGAGGTTGCATCATATCATAGCAATACTACCTGGACACCCTGCCTTCGAGTTAAAGTAAGCCACTACCGGAAGGGGTAACGTAACCCAGCCATCGTGGAGTGTGCATTTAAGCCTGGATACGAGTGAGGCTGCCAGATGTTGCACTTGCATTATTAGCACTTGTGCTTCGTTCTGCCGTTGAAATGTGGCCCTTGAGTGGGGCAATCGCAGGGCAGATTGGCATCGGTTGCCCGGTTGTCGAGCGTCACTGTTAAGCCCTGTTGTGGGGCAGGACATCGTTAGTTGAATAAGCGTCGTATTTCGTGTTTTGCAGCCGGAATAGCTTCTGTAAGGGAAATCAATAAGCTTGCAATTCACTGGGCATATTGCGTCAGTTTGCTCTATGGCGCATTTGTTCGCTGAGACTTTCCCAACAGCTGCGGCTACAAGCCACCAGCCACGTTGTTATTATCCAGTAATTGTTATTTTAATTTCTCCAACTCTCGATTTGAAATAAAATTATAAAGTTGGTAACGTTGTGGAACGATTTGTGTTCGCTTAAGTTGGTTCTACCACAATTCAAATTGCAGGAGGAGGACACTCGGACACTCGTCCATGAAAATCGCGTGTTTAAAATGAATTAAATCAAATTTGCAGATGCTCAGATGACCGTTGATTTCTTTCAAATTCTCTCACGCAAGCGAGTGCAAAATTCAAGGCAAAAAAGAGTATTCATAAACGCGGCCGAAAAGTGGATCTCAGTTTTGAAGGAACCATCGTCTGTCTGAATAAATTGGCGACCAAAGAACGCCCCCACGCATATTTGTATGGCGGGGTATTCCAACTTAATAGCTTAATAGATACTATTGGTGCGATATGATTACTTTGGTTTAAGGATCTCAATACATACTTGCTCTAAATAAATCGTTTGAGACGGGTTCTCGCGTTTCCCGTGATACAAATGTAAAATATTACCTGATATTTAATAGTAATCCCTTAGGGGATTCTCAATTCTTGCTTCTGCATGGGCCACCGTTTATATAATGAGTATTAGATTGCAATTTAAATGAATGCCAATGGCGTATGGATCATTGGCGCCAATAGTAGTGACATTTACGCACGCCAAAAGATTGACGCCGGCAACGAGCAGCCTGGAGGAAGGGGGGGGTCTGTGCGTCGGCGCACCGCCGTCGCCTATCTGTCAATTTAAATTCCTGTCTGCCACGTCAATTACGCACTGAAAACAACAACAAAACCGCTGCAGACTGGCGGCCGCACTTAAATTATAGCAAATTACGTGTTAATTGCCCACTGCAGTGCCCAGTTAGCCAGCGTGTGTCTATGCAGCGAGCCAGAGTTTATTGGGCCATATTTTAGGGCCAAGAAACGCCAATTAAATGCATCTATTAGTGATAATGTTATGGGGGTACTACAGATATTCTCACATTCAATATGGGGATTGGAGTTCTAGACGGGGCAGCTGGCAAGAAAGTTTATTTTAAATATTTTACACGAAAATTGCTAGACAAACATTTGGCATGCGACGAAGAGTATCCGTAGCCGTCGCGCCGTGTCGCCTAATAGCTTTGCCTCTTTTCTTTTATTTTCTTTGTGATTTCGCTTGGTCAACGATGCAATGGCACCGCTACAAGCCCCAGCTCCGCGCCTCCGTCCGTCTGGTTTTATTTTAAAATTGTCACTTCTGCCTTGCAATCTAGGCGCCAACCAATCGTGTGCGCACACAGGCACAGCACACTCGCTGTCCCCCATCCCCACTACCGCCCTGCAAATAAGAATTTTGCATTTCTATCCGAGTGACGCCAGCTGTACGAATGTTCTCGGAAATCGACCTCTCAAACTAAACCCATCTTCTTGGGTTAGAAATAGTTTTAGCTCAGCAAAGCTGGTGTGAGTAGAGACATTGGACCGGAGTATCTAGAGTATATTTGGTACCATTTACTCTTATGCATCTTAATTTGCATCGTAATAGCCCCGCAAAGTAGTACTACATAGCATCTTCAATACTCTATGTGGTTTACTCGAATATCAGAACTAATGCCCCCAGAAGTACACTTATATTTAGTAACCTATTCCTCAAACTTATAAAAAATATCCAGTACATATATAGATAGTAGTTGTCCCTAGACAACGAGCTTAAAATAACCCAAAAGCCAGAAATTTAACATGTAAACAATAAGCCAGGCAGCCGGCTTCTATTTTTAGCCTTGCCTTTATAACGAGTAGTAAATTTTTGGTTAATTATCAAAGTAGTCCAGCCAGCATCGGCGGCACCCGTGCTAATTTTTACGCATCTTTAATGGAAAGATCACGCCTCGCGGCGGGCCAGCATGTGATGCCAAGACGATACGCAGTTGGAGTCACCCTCGCACTCGCTCCAAGGCGGGAGGCGGTAGGCGGCACACGCGCAGTTGCTCCCCGAAATAGACGTTGCCCACACCTGTGACAGGTGCGACAATATTTGAGGTCTGGTCCTATAACTTAAAGCTGCAACTACCAGCGACCGGAGACGGGGTATTTTTAGACGGCATTAAAGCCAATATTTGCGCAACAATTTCTCAGTTGGGAGCAAACTAAAACAACATCTCGTCACGACATGTGATGCACCGACTTGCCATAGTTTATTTTATTCTCTTGTTTACACAAATGCTAATTTTTGCGTCGGCAGCAACCGCTACCGCTAGCTCAAATTAAGCCAAGCACACTTGCCATGGGTAGCTCATGGCATTGTTAGGTGGCAACAGATGTCGATTTCGGAGCTGCGTTAGGGTACCAACCTGGCCGATGAACGGTTACCAATGCCACAGGTAGGACACCGGCTTGAACGAGTTCTCGTTCGATTTGGGCATTGGGCTGACTCGGCCTGCATAAAAAAGAGTTTTTAATGTGAGAATAAGTCTTATTAATATCAATGGACAGCGCCTCAGTCTGCTCCTTCCAGCGGTTTGCATGCCCTAACAGTGGGTATGAATGACATACCCATCGAAAAGTATACAGAATGAGAAGGATTCCTCTTGGCTGCCGAAGGGTATATAAATGAGCGCGAGCTTTTCAAGTGAACCTCTTTTTTATCTTTGCTGCCGAGGTCCAATCGTTTCGTTGACAGAATATAAATTAGGTCTGTCTTATTTAAGTGCATTGGCAAAATTTATTTCATTATTTTTGATGATTGGTACCATTATAAAGCCTTACAAAATTTTCTGCAATTTTTTGTCGGTAAATTAAGGCACAAACAGTAAATGTACATATATACCGGTAGGGGTATATAGTGGTGGATCCCTTATATATTTTAGAAAACTCAACCTAAAAAAGTCACCTTTAACCAAAAAAATGATTTTAGAATTAAGTAAAAGGGTCCAAATTGCTAGGGTGACTTGCCTTAGGCTCCTTTTTAAGGTCAAATTCCTAAGTATACTAAAATTTTAGAGCGATTTTAGGAAATCACTCAAGTGAATTACAAAGAATATTTGTATTTGTAAAGCAACAACTTAAAAAAATAAGAAATAAAAAGAATTTTTACTGCCGCCCTGGTTCAATGAACTACCTATTTTGCATATTGTGCAAAACACGATATTTTACTATGTCCAAAAGTGCATTTATAAACAAAACAACATAATTATTACGTAGACTTCGCTTGCCAATTAAGTAAATTGTTTAATTGTGTTCTTGGTAAAGGCTCATTGGTATGCAATGATATTAATGCAGGCTAGAGGAATTCATTGATAAATGAATGCGCTTTTGAAATGAACTGAGAACGAGAACTGTATCTGGTAATACTTCCCATCTGGCGTTTCTGCAATAGACTCTAATAATTGCGTCAGCTTTGGCTGTATGCTAAGTTCTATGCGATAATTTTAATTGAATTGAGCTGACCGGAAAGTATTTAAAAATAGTGGAAAAATCCTTATTTCATATAGGACTTTGGAAACTGTATTAACAAATTCCTGAGGAGATCAGAAAATAGATGTTGTTTCGCCGGAGATGAAAGTCATTGTCATCCGCAAACGATAATGTTGCCTGTAGATTCTCGGGAGTATATTGCACCTCAGTGCTTAGTATAATGAAATATAGTAGCTTCGAAGGTATATATGTAGTCAAATCGCTGAATCATGTCCCATGATCAGCACAAAGCGATTTAATATTTAATATTTTTCGTTGCTCCCCCACTACCATCCATATTTTATAAATACAAGTGCTTGGACTTGGCGCCTGATTCGATTTTAACGCCTTTTTAGAACAGCCTTAGTGTCGGGTAAACAACCGTTTTTCAGCCACATAAATATGCAGATGCAAGTGCCTTTGAATGGGCTTCGGAGAAACAAGTGCCAGCCCAAGCACCTGGTTTCAATTGAATAACGCCCGTGCTTTGAGTCATTATCATATACGCCGATCAGAAACTGCTCCAATTAACCTGTTTCCTACGGCCACGGGGCTAAGACTACACTGGGCTACTAAGCTGATGTAATTTGTGCTGGCTATTGCACTGGGTCAACTAGATGCAGGCGCCTCGATTGACATTTGCATAGCTAACTGTGCAGCATCGTTCCTGACTGAATACGTCATGGGTGCGCCTGCACCTCGCTTAGCCGGCGGTGATATCGTTAAAAGTTTAACTGCTAGATTAGCTGACAAATTTATTTCTGGGCCCGATAAGGGCACTGACTGTGGTGTGCCAAAACGCGTTTATGATAGCGGTTCTGCCGATGAGTTCGGGTGCACCCGAATCGATCGCCTGCCGCTCTGGGCGCGCACCTGTTGGAGTTTATATACCAAATAGCTTGTTGCCAGCGATAAGATTATTCAACGTATAGACATAAATTACCCCTTTTCGCCGTCACTTCTATTTGGTTTTCGTGCCTGTTTGCAATCCCCAGTGCGCTCGTACCCAGGCTGACTAATGGGTCAGCCCCGTCTCCGTCCACGTCCACCTAAGACCCCCCAAAAAAACAAAATATATACTTGTTTGACAGTCAGATTTGTATATTTCTCCACTTTTATGGCACTAACGCTTATGTGTATGCTAGATCTACATATTAACCTAAAACAATGAGATTACATTTGGGGACTATTTACAGGGGGGCTGAAATGTTTCAGGACGTTCTTATTTACAAATGCAAATATTACAAATCATTCGATAACACTCCTCTCACTCACAATGGCAACTGTTGAACAAGTAACTAATCGATCAGAGTCAGTCGGTGTTGAGAACAGCAGCAGCCCATAAAAGCCACACTTTATTGCTTCTCCACGAAAGTACACGATCCAGTTCAAGTAGAGTTCTTAGTGGCTAGCTTAAAGTACAAATATATAGTGTTATGGCTGCTTCAAATTTGAATCCAGTTTTAATATATTTGGATTTTAAAAATATATGGTAAAAGTAGTGCGTGTGAAGCCTGGAAAATAGCCAAACGTTCACGTTATTGTCCGCTAGGATTATTGTCTTTTCAGCTTTCAGTTTTCAGTTTGTATATCATTTGGTGTTGACTGTTTGTACTGCCTTAAGTGTCCGTACCTCGTATTGTTTCAGTAAAAAGCGACTTTAAATTAGGATCACATCGCTAGTATTAAGCTCTAACTCTAATCTATCAGTATATGGTACAATTACAGTGTATTTCGCGCATTATTCATTTCCCCTCGACTCGCATCCTGGTCTTGTAGGTTACAACTAAACAAAGCTTTGAAAACTTTTAAAGCTATTCGGCCACCCGTGACCACCACTATGCCTAGGACTCGAAGAGTGTGGATAGGAATGCTGGATGCAGATGCAGCTCGAGCCCACCCGGTTATCAGGAACAGTAGCGGCAATCAGTCGCATTGAATGTCTACGATTACTCGTCTTTCTTCCGCTTCACCTTGCCCTCCGTCTGAATAGTTGCTGTGACGGCCTCCAGGCAGTCGGCAATCGATGGCTCGGACTGGTCGGCGCTGTAGTCCTCGCCAGCCATCCGGCTCAGCGTCAGTATGTAGGAGCAGGCCACTCGCAGCACGGACAGCTTCGAGAGTTTTTGGGAGCTGGCATAGGACGGAACGGCTTGGCGCAGTGTTTCGTAGGCGGCGGAAATGGTGTGGACACGGGTGCGTTCTCGAGCATTCGCCTCTATGCGGCGCTCCCGCGTCATGTTCTTGTAGTTACGCTGATGGTGGTGCTGGCTCTGGTGGGGTCGCGACATAGACACATCAGACCTTAGTCCGGAGGGGACCTTGCAAGTGTCCTCATCGCTGAGACTCGCGTCCAGCAGTGAAGAAGATGTGGGCATCGCCTTTGCTGACTTTTTCTGTAGCGCTTTTTTCGGAGTTTGCGGTTTGGCACTCGGCAGCATGGGGTAGGACTCCGCTTTCGCCTCTTTTTCGGCTTCCAAAAGGGTTTTCTTCGTTACCAGTGCAAGCGGTTCCAGCTGCTCCGGATACGGCGAGGCGAACGGCCGATGCAGAGTGGTGACACCTGGGTGACGGGCGAATATGTGGGCCGGATTCGGCATCATTTCTTGATCCAATCTCAGCGAGGATGCCAGGCAGCCGCTGGGCGGCGGAGAGTCCACGGCCGGAGGTGTCAGCACCACCGCTGAGTCGGCCGAGGAGGTGTAGCGAATGCGTTTCTTGAGCGGACCCGTAGCATGCATACTCGCCGTGGAAAGGACGGAAGGCCCGGGCAGCGAACCCACTACCTTGGAGGGTTCCGAGCTCTTGCGCTTGTTGCGGATCAGGGCGATGGGCTTGGAGTTTGAGTTGGAGCTAGGGTCTGACGCGTCTTCTGTTCCTTTTGGCGCGATGTCGGGACTGCCACTGCGCGAGTGCTCGACGGCCAAGTCGTCTCCGCCTTCGCTTTCCGAGCTGGCGGAACAGAAACCTGCGTCACGGTCATTGGAATTGGGTGAATCTAAAAATAAAACCAAAATTAAAGAGTTAGTTGTCTTCTATCTATGACGTTTAAGAGTTGGGAACCGGTTGAACAGTTTTGGCATTTGTTATTGGTATTGGCCAATTCGAAAAAAACCCCCGTTTTCGCGGAACAGATTTGCCATTCCGAATAGGGTTTGACGTTTCGACTGCCATTGTGCGACAACACCCCTGTGGCTGCTAAATTTTAATACGCACAAAGGCCCCGTGTTGGCTTTATATTATAATGCAAAATCAAGATATTCAGTATTAATATCCTAGACGTAAAAGAGATACCCCTGGCTCTGCTTATTTTCCTGTCATCCTGAGAACACCAAGCTTGATTCGGGCAGTGCAAACGAATGCAGCCAAAAATGTAAATTCAAATTATGCATCGCTTCGCATCGGATCGCATCGCATCGAGAAAATGAAACCTGTTTCCAGCCGCGTCAGTTTACCACTGACCTCCACAGGTATTTCAAAAGTGTTTAAACGCAGCTTACTTGTTAAAAGTAATTTATTTCGCGTCTGGCGCGTAAGTCGCGTAAAGTCGGTTCAAGTTCAGGCAGCAGTCGCTGCATCGGAAGCCAACAACCCGGTTAGCGATTTACGTATTGAGGCGCAAACGAATAAGCGAGCGTTTAACCGGATTGCAGGGGCAAGTGTGGCAAGTGGGGAGTCAAAGTGCTCCCTCTTCGACAGCTCCAGGGAGGGGTTGCTGGCTAACTAATTAAGACAGCAGCTGTCCGAGCGGTGAACCTACTTAGTTGTGAGCTTTTCCGCCTCGCAATCTGGAATAAACCGAAACATCTGTCCTACTGAGCGGTATATAGCCATTTGGTATCAGCTTACGCTAATATCGCTACCTACGATCCCGGCTTTGCACCTATACATTCATAAATGGCAAGATCAAATTTGAACGCCGCTTATCCAAGTCGCTAAAATAGTACACATTTTACGGAAAGTGTGTGCTGTTCGTCTGTTGACACAACTATTTATAAGCATAATATTCCGCTATCTCTTCTAATTTTAGACAGATAAACAACGGAGCCAAATTCAAAGCAACTGTCTGACTGGCATTGCAGCCGCGAAATCAGGCTGTTCAAATAACAGCAGTTAGCCCAGCTCCATTCCCTGTGTGTGCTGTGCTGTGCTGAGCCGTTATTATATATTCAGCACTGTAATTTATATTTAGACAAATGTTTGCCTACGAGTCGCCATCGCCATCGTCACTGGCATCTTCCAAGCAAAACACCTGTGCAGGACTCATATACGGCCCATTAAGAGTGTTATCAAATTTCCAATTATATAATCTACTTAGCGATGCCAACCCTCCAACGCTGAAAAGTCTATTAAAGACAAATCCAAAATCACAAACTTGAGGCAAACTAGTGACTTTGGGCTTAGTTCCCAGTATACATTTTGACATATTCTTGTTAATACCCCTTGCAAGCGGGCAAGCTCATTTTAAATGGATGCATCGGATCCGTCTCCAGCTCTAGAGTCCAGACCAAAAGGTTTTTCGCCAAAATTGTCAATGGTTTGCGCGTTATTGGCCTTTTCTTCCAAGAATGAATGCCCTCCTGTGAAAATCAGCTAAAACCTACTTTAAAGCGGCAGACATTAACTGTCAGAGGCATCAGAAAATCCCATATTCACGCCAAAAGTCACCGAAAGGTTATCATCATAGGCGGCTTTTGGCTGGCTGGCGGTCGGTCCACTGGGAAGCGTTCCGTGTGTGGGAAGCCGCGGCTTATCGCAACTTGTACTTGTACATATGTCTGAATGTATGTATATGCAAGTATGTTAGGCGACTCGACTATATGGTGTATATTGTAGTAAAATGACGCATCACTTTTATGAATGAAACGCAACAACACACCAGATGATGCAGTTTGGTGGCATAATCGGTGGCCCAGCTACCATGTGGGCCCCGTGCCCCTTTCTTCTGCTCAAAGTTCTTGTGTCCTGGCCGGGATTATTTGTTCTTTAACAAATTAAATTGCATAAACTCTTAAAGGAAAAGAGCTAAGAGCTTTAAAAACATAATATTGCCATAGATGTCCCCTATCTTAGACTAGTCGATCGAACAAGCAATGTTATCAGCACTTTGGGAGACAGTTGGGGACGCGGACCAAGTAATCCTAGATGTAACCTTTAATCCAGATTTTAGCTTGGGAGGCCAGAGAGAGGACAGAGCTCGAACTTCCCCCTTGAAAAGCTGTCACAGTCAGCAGGCGGCGGTGAATGAGGATACACATTCTCGAGGCCAACTGCCATTCCAGCTCCGCAAACAGACAAATTGCCAATATGTCTGGCGACATCGCCGTCCCCAATTCAGTATAGCGCGCAAAGTGGCTGGCTGACATATGCGCCGCCCTCCGCAAACCCATAGCTGAAGTACGCTGGCGACAAATAGTTGGCGTTGTTTACGTATCTGTCTGTATCTAGATTGCCACCCTCTAAGGACTGCCACTTTTATGATTATGCTGCTGCTGCTGGCGTGGAGCTGGCTGAGGGACTCGGTGTGGGTGCACCGCACATCCCCCCACATCCATTTGGAATATCTGTCGCCAGTTAGCTTGGCACAGCTGCTTTGGGTAATTACTGAGCCCGTCGACAGTCATTCTTGAACGTTTCAGTTTCCAAAGTTTATTCCAAACCGAATTTAGTCTTTGGGAGGAAATGCTAGCTTCAGGAGTTGGTACAACAAATGCGACTGAAGTCCAAAAAGTTGATACGGAAATATGTCGTTTACTTTAGTGCTGCGCTGTGCATTTTGCAGAGTTTGCAGGCAACAGGTGGCTGTGGTGTGCTGTCTTTGACATTTTCGGGCGCTTAACTCACCTTTCATTATAATAGCCGCCAATTCGGCTGCGCTTAGTTGCATGTAGAGCTTTTCCGGCTGCGTGTTGGCCATTATAACAGTGGACAGGAGCCGAAACCTCTGAGGGGGAGCGCGTAATCCAAGAGTGGCTCAAGCCGGCTTTAATGGTACTTTTTATTCTTGTTTCCAAAAACTGATATCGAAATTGATATCTCACGTATAATATAATTGCGGCTCCTATAATTTGCACTTTTTTTATAGGCAGCTTTGGCACTTTCACAATTTTTTTTGTCAGTTTCAAAATTTTCTTGGCGATTTTTTGAATATTTACGAGAACTTGTACGCAGGTCCGACCGCAGCACGACCGTATCTGACGAAAGTATCTGACGTTCTGAACGAGTATCTGTATCTGAAAGTGCCAGCGGCCGGTCGGCTTCATGCTAAAAGCAACACGCGGTCGAACCTGGTTGAATCACCATCGCCGGGAGTCGTTCGCCGTCGAGCATGTTCGCTGGGTTTTATGAATGGATACGTTGAAATTGTCCTATGTAGAATTGGCACCAGCAAGTGCTAACTAAGCATGGCTAGTTACCTTTACGAATTTGCAGTTCTCCTTTAACCAATTCAATACTATATACTATAAACTCCCTGAATACTATATACTCCCTGAAACGTTACCCCTCAATCCCTCAGAATGCCTTAAGTACTAGTGCTAGCCTTTCTTTCAGAGGATAAGTCATGAAGTGATGCGTCCCCGTTTCTGTTAAATCAATGTTTTAAAAGTGGGAATAGAATGGATTCAGAAAACCCCATAATCCATTATTATTATTATATATTTTCTAATATTCCCATGTTGAAGAAATGCCATCATTATTGTCCATATTTATATTCCATCTACTGAGGGTCGCCTATCAATTCGGTGGGTCTCTCAAAGGCAGCAGCCAACCCGGTCGCAAACATGTTGGAAGCTCCACAAACCTATGCCACTAAGCGCTCTGCCACCGAGAATATCTGCCACAGATGCAAGGCAAAATGTTATCACATTAACGAGGATTGACAAGTGGAGGTCCTTTTATTACGCATCTCTCTTAAAGCTTTGTTACGCTGGCTGGCATCTGTGTATGGTGCTTTCTGTCAGTGCCAGGATTTGTTTCACTTCTTGGTGCAGCAACGCGTTTGCGCAGTTGGTGGCAAATGCGTCATAGTGACCCTGAGGCTGGGCCCACGTCCTGCTCCTGCGGTTGATGGCGACGCTACACATGTCTTATGATTGCAATGACGTCGACATTGGATTCAGATCAATCAATATTATGCATATTGACATTTATTTACATGCTTAAATCGCCCCTGTAAAGAGTAATGATTGCAGTGCGATACCCTATCCAGGCTGAGATATTCTTTATTAAATCCAACAATATACACACATTGGTTGTCCCTTTATGCTCACTTATGGATGTATGCATTGCTTCTATGCGTATTCGGTTTAAACTTTAAAGTGGGGAATTCTAGGAAAAAAGTTTAAATTTCGCATGATCATTCCCTCGAATGCGGCACACAATACAACCCCTGCCGCTTAAAAACAAGAGGCAGAGCCACTAATATCGTTAGGGTTCATTCCGTCTGGTTGTCTGAGCTGAGTCTGAGTCCAAGGCCCAGTCCGAGTCCAATATACTCAGCAGATGTACGCTGGGCACGAGTTTGTGGCTGTCGCGCGAAATACTTTTTGAATGATGACTTTCGTTTTTCAGAGACTTGTTCTGCTTTTATAAGAATGCGATTGGGCTGCCGGCTAACCTGTTTTCGTGGACTGGACAGGCTCCACATAAAAGTCCACAGCCTTGTCCCGCAGTGGCGGCCCAAAACAGCCTCCGCTGCTGCCGCCGCTCAGGTCGCGATCGGGCTTTTTAGTCGTTTCCCTTTGTCAAGCTGGAAGTTCAAGGATAAGGAGCTGAGGCTGGACTTCCAAAAATGGTCCGTGTACGTGTCGGCGAAATTCGATCTCTCCCTTTAAAACAAACCATTTTTTCCTTGAGGCCCGGCTAGAATTACCCTGAATTATTTCTGTAGGTTTCGTATAAAATTAGCTAAAGTTGCAGTTATTGATTTGGCTTCTGTTCGCAGCTCTCAGCAGCGAGGTAACATCATCGCCTTGGCTTCGATATTTGTATGTATTCCTGCAGGGATTTAACGATATCAATATGCTTATTACCAAAAGGGGACCGTGAGTCCTATAGATTATAATTGACTTGCGTTCAGGTGAATATGTCAATTAAGCAGTACACACAAAGCACACCGTTCTACCTGCACAGATCTCGGCCTGGCGCTACCCGCGCCGGGTAGGTCTCTCGATCGCTAATTGCTTTCAGTCGGCTCAGACTAATTTCCGGCCTCGGCCAATAGTTTCGCTAGACACACGGACGATTGATAAATTTCTGGAATTACACACAACAGCCAGGACAGGTAGCGGGGAATGGAATGACTTCGTTCCCGTAGGCCAAGTCTGCAAAAGGGAGAAGAGCTGTGAAGTACGTTTATTAGAAAATTCTTCATTTACGGTCTCTATAAAATATGCATCAGCTACTTTAAATCTCCTTTCCGCTTCACTTAAATATTATTTTCAAAACCTTTTCACCTTTCCTAAAAAACAATATTCTGCGCAACTTAAATCTCTGTTAAATCATCGACGAATGTCGTGTATTTGTGTACCAGTGCCACGTGATGTACTCCTTTAAAAAGGAGAAATTCCGTTTCAGCTGGTGCCGGGGTGGTTATGTGTACACATGCTCTTACCTTAGATGCCACAGGTGCTGCATAGCAAGATTACCTGGGCTGCCCTCTGACTGCGATTTTTCTCCTGCGGACATAACATTGCCGTAATATTCACATGTTTTTCCA
Organism: Drosophila leontia; assembly: GCA_008042735.1. Lineage (NCBI taxonomy): Eukaryota > Metazoa > Arthropoda > Insecta > Diptera > Drosophilidae > Drosophila > Drosophila leontia. The sequence continues at coordinate 15,317 of VNKB01001975.1, read as the reverse complement.
TGTGACGTCACGTTTGTTGTTGTTGTATGCGTTCAGTTTTATTCACCAGAGCCGCCCCCAACTCACGCACCAGCCTTGGCACGTGGTTTTGGGATTTGCAAGCCTCCACTACCGTTTCATACAATTTTGTATACTAGCTCAGTGACGATTAAATTATAGTTTTCGTTAGAGCAAGCACCTGTAAATGACGCCCTGACTCAAACCGGAGGCTCGGCTACCACAAGTGTCTATCGTCAGTAGCATCCCCATGTTTACACTACAGGCATTGCCGCGGAAGTAAGACAACTTAAGCGCTTGAGTTGAGTCCCACAAGTCCGGACAAGAGTCAGTTTCCGCCAATCTGTTTACCACATTTCCAAAATCTTATCCAAATCTCCGTTGACGAGCATATACACTGCGAGGAGTGCGGGTGGTGAAAGGATTGTTTGCGGCAGCCGACTTTAAAAAATGTATTTACAGGAACGGAGTTCAGATCCAGATGGAACACATGGGAACCTTGCTGAGCCTTGGACCGTCTGCGCCAGCATCCATGTGTGTTCTCTCGGTCACGGACGTTTCCCAAAGGGGCCCCTACTCCCCAGGAATGTTCAGTAATCTCAGTGTGTATTTTTTTAAGAAAACCACTGTACTGGTTGGTAGTAGAAGAATACCTCACCCCCTCAGAGTTTTGCTTAGCTACGCCCCTGCTTTCCTCGGCTTCGCCTTGTGACCTTTGGCGGCGTCAGCCAGATTTGCAATTTTTCATGGAAATTGCGCTGTCGACGGCTAGTGGCACATATGCTGACCAGAAGGACAGGAACAGCGGACGCATCCTTGAGTCCAGAATGTGTGAAATGTGTGAAATTTGCACCCAGTTGAGCTCAGACTGGCGACAACGTGTCTTTGCCTTTTCCAAGCCAGCAAAGTCGCTTGCGTGGGAATTAATTTGGGAAAGTTTGTGGAAAAACCACATCTGTTAAAAGGTCTGCGCCCAGCGGTAGACACCAATGTAACATGCAGCTTCTAGGGGTTCCAAAGCTAGAATCACAAGCGGTTCAATCAAGTAATTAACATTATCCGATGCTAATTTGGATCTAGAGCTTGAATGCCACTTCCTCCTGCGGAGCGTGACAGCCGCAAGCTAAGGTGAGCAGCAAACACCGGCAATCAAATACCTGCGTGTAAGAAATCATGCCCATGGAACACAATTAGATGCTAAAAAGTACGCTATTAATGTCAAAAAGTTCGGGACTGCTGGCGAGACACAGCGCAGACAACCCCCACATTGCAATTTGGAAAGGGTTCTGGCACGCAAAAAGAACGACTGGGGTGGGGTATTTAATGGGTCTGGGGAGCAGTATCGCATCGATTCCCACGCTTCTTGGTACGGGAAACACCCGCAAGCGCATTGGCAACAGCAGCAGAATTCTGCAGCCTTCATCTGCGTCAGTGGCCTCTATTCGCCCCAAAACACTCTTGCAGATGGGAAATTACACAGAAGCAATACGGCAGCAGCAGCAGCAAATTGGTAATTCGAAAGTCGAGACCGCTTTGGGCGAGAGCTACCACTGGGCTGCAGCTCCAAAATGAGGTGCTGGAATGAGTTACTTAATAGAGAATGCCTTAGCATGTGGTCATGACGGTGGCATCCACCTCAAATCTTTCTATTTATACCCGCCTGTGCGTGCTCTAGCAGTGGGCCACCTCTGGTCTGATTTGGGAGTGGGGATTGGGGCCTGTGTCACTCACGCTGAGTTCCGCACTGGAGATGTCTTTCTAGCGGGCCAGGCAATTCGCACTAAAGCTGCCAGAAGAGACCTTGTTGGATATTGGATCATCCAAAGCAAAGTGTAGCGTAATGGCACAGGCAGACGCGTTAGGGGTTTGCGGTACCTGTCGGCGAGTCGTCGGCCCTAAGTGCACTTCCTGATATGGCTATCGCCGTTACCCATTTAGACGCAGGCATTGTCAAATCCTTTTCATAAAACTGCATTGTTCACTTGTCCTTTGTTGGATAGGAATTTTCATTTTTGCAGTCAACACACAAAGAGCCAGACAGAAGACGATTTTGTTAATTTTTGGCTGGCGCCAGCTGCACAGCTGGTTGCCGTGGCCTCGGCGCTGCTGCTGCTGCAGCGTGCGGTGCGATTGCCGTGTCATAAACGCAATGCAAATAAGTGAGTGACCGGCGGCACAGCACAGGTTTCTGGTCTGACCGACCGACCGACCGACCAGATGCTTTGCAGTTCTCGCGCCTCAACGTTGACACGCATGAACGTAGCTGGAAACATTCCATTGGAGAACGGACTCCCGCGCTGCCAGCCCCCCCGCCCGACGCCACTGCCACTGCAGTGCCACATGCCATGCCGAACCGCAGCTCCAACGCGGGATGGTCACGGGCTATTGGCCACTCATTTGCCAATGTTGGCGCATTCGCCACTTCTACTTGTCGCCGTCCCAGCAACTGGTTTGAATTCTTCATTTGCGTGCCGAAGGCATCTGTTGCCCGGTTGCCTGGTCGGGTTCATGCCGAGCACGATATTCGCAAGTTGGTAATTCGCAAAAGGCAGCCGGCGGGACTCCTCGAAGTTGCTGGGAAGGTTGGGGATGGCAATGAGTATGGCAGATAATGAACAAGGGATTTGCCCGCATAAACCCAACACGAGATGTGCACCTTTTATTCACATATCCACATGGGTACATCGGTATGTATGCTCTGTCGTTATTGCCAGTGGTCTGCCGAACCGCACCGTGCACCGGCCGTGTTCTTTGAGGACACCTTGTCATGGAAAGGTGCAGACCAACTGCCACCGATGATGATATGCTGGCGGGCATAGCCTGTTGATCGGCGCTGTCTTGCCCAAATTAATAACTGCAGCGTGCGGTCGGCCGGCCGGGCTTCTCAGGTGCTTTTGGAAAGTTCATTCGGTGGAGCGGAGTAAGAGCAGCAGGTAAAATGACCCTGGCGACGGGCCTGAATGGATGTCAATTTCTACGAAAATTAAATGGATAAATTATCGATGCAGCCGCCTCAGAGGTAACCTAGAGCGGAGGCAAAAGACCAAGTTTTGGTAGTAACTTGTAGGTCTGATTCCACAACTTCCCGAGTTATACAATGAATGGGGCTTATTGAATGCGCAGTACCTAGGCCACACACTTCGCACTGTCTGACTCTGCATGATGGGAATCAGACACCTCGGAAGGTGCTAGACAGTTAATTAATGTGGCTTTATTCGTATATGCTTACTAAAAATAGTACAAAGCGTTGAATATAAATAGTTGCCTATCATTTATTTAGCACATTTCTGCAAAGTTGGGTTTAAATTTATCTTGGCCTCAAATTAATTTCAAGTTTTCCTAGTTGCGTTTGCTTTTTAAAGCTAGTAGCTTCCTTTGTGGCTTAAATATCAAATAGGGTGTCGAAGCAACCTCAACACTGGGCACAAGATTCGCGGATCTAACAAGCTGATAGCGGGCTGCACATGAAGAAAATTGGCGCCAGCCGTGAAAAATATGTAGACAATTAGAATAGCATTTTGGCTTCGCTCTGCGGACCGCCGATTCATTAAGTTGTTCGGTCTCGTACACATATGTACAGCTGCACATATGCGGTGGTCTCTATGCAACATCTTGTCAGAATGTCACTAATTGGACTTTGCACCCAGCGGCCGATCTTTTTGGCAAACGTTCGGATGAGGATGGTGGCGCATTCAGTGGCATCTGTCGTTCAAGTGTCTTTGCTTTCTGGCACAAAAGTTCAAAACGAAAAGAGCGGAGGCGTCCCAGACTGCGTCGCCGGCGGACATTGTGATACAGCTGCAGGTGGACGTATCGAAGCCGTCGGTTACCATTGCTTAGGTCTTGGAAGTAGAAACGGTGCTCAGATGACACCTTTTCAAATAATTCAATCCGACGGGGTGGTGGAAAAGTCACTAAAGTCATATTTAGGTGATCGTGCTAAATGCTGGAGACGTTAACGGCCCATAAGAGGCAACCCTGGGTTAAAAAGCACATAAACCAACTTGGCGGCATCGCAGCTGGCCATGTAGGTATTTATTAGGATGCATGGAAATGATGGGGCACAGTTCGTCATAATTTGTCGACGAAACAGACATGCTCCGAAATGGAAATCGGTACGCAGTCATGATGCATCCCAAGAGAAGACACAGGAAAAAATAAATATGCACTTGCTTATTTCCATGAGAAACACAAGAAATACATTGAGAACGCCTACACGTATTTATTTTTCCGTCTGTACATTTCCTTAATGCTTGCCAAAATTATATTTTCTCCGAGTGTAGGCCATAATTTGTTTAAAAATGGATTAAAGCAGAATCAGAATGTGCAGTATATGTGCTTAAGAACTCATTAAGATTGTCGCCACCACCAAATTTATTCGCAATGAAGCAATTTGATGTGACGGAATTTAATTTGCGGTGAACCTTACTCTTAATGGAATATTTTTAATGCATATTCAAGAGATCTAGGTGCAGGCCCGTCCACTTTATTAAATACTATCAGGAACTACTCATCGCTAGTTCGACCGACACCCACATAAAATCACAAACGTCCCCCACAGACAAACGCAACCAGTATAACCCCGCCTCCCCTGCATTCCGGCCGGCAGGCAGCTCGTAAAAACATGGCGCAGTCCCAGGCAGGCCGGAATGTGTGCGGCGTGTTCTAAATCTAAAAAAGAATCCCGCCAAAGCCACTGCAGCTGTTGCTTGTGGGTGAAAGTGAAAACTTGCGGCACATGTCTTTTGGCCGGAAGCGCATGAAAATTGAAATGAAACGCCATGTGGCTTCCTTTTTGATGACTTTTTATTCTTAAATTACTATTATGACCATCACAAAATTTGCAAACTAGAGGAGCATCCAAATTATAAAGTATAGAATATCTGATCTTATAAATATAAATAAAATTCACCATTTAAAATAACATTTGATTAGTTGTTTCGAACAAAAACCAGGACCCAATTATGAGTGAACCAATCAAGTTCTATGATAAGCCTTTGGCGCAGGTGTTACGATTAATATTCTCGATTGGGAGCCCTATAATTTGATGGGGTGACGACCCCTAGCGTGCAGCCATTCTGCCCTTTGGGATGGTATAAATAGAGCTGCAAGTGCCGCCACTGCCAGCACTTGGAACCCCGACCAGGAGTGCTTGGAAGTCGCTATGCCGAAAGCTTGGCTAGTTGCAGTTCTATTAACCGTCCCATGGGTCGTGGCCGCTGCAGGAGCCTCCTTCGAGACTGAGGTGCCAGAGAAATGTGTTAGCCGGCGACTCATTAGCCGGTATCAGTTAAACGAGGAGATATATGGACAGGGAGAGTGCGGAAACAGCCATCGGACGAAATTTCGAAGTAGACGCCGTGTCGATCCCACCTTCCACGGGAATCCCAAGCCGCGGGCAGAGCTTTTGGCTGGCAAATTTCACGTAAATTCTTACAACTTCGATCAGACCAACTCCCTGGTGGGTTTGGTTAACAAAATAGCCGAGGAGTACCTCAAGAAATGCCCGCCAGTCATATATTACGATAGTTTTGTGGAAAAATCAGATGGCCTGATTCTGGAGAACTTGTTCAAGGTAACTTTTTACTCAGTTAGATACCTATTTAAATATCCCTAGAGGATTTGCTTCTTTAAAAAACCCCGCATATCTTGGTTCGCAGACTCTCCCCATTACCTTCTACCATGGCGAGATTAATGCTCGCTATGAGGCGAAAAACTCCCACTTTACAAGCCCCATTGATAGCAACTGCAAGAGCTATATCTTGTTCCTTTCGGACCCACTGATGACGCGCAAAATTCTGGGTGCCCAAACAGAAAGTCGGGTCGTTCTTGTCTCCAGGTCAACGCAGTGGAAACTGCGTGACTTTTTGTCCTCGGAACTGTCCTCGAACATTGTCAACTTGCTGGTCATAGGAGAATCCCTTATGGCCGACCCATTACGAGTGAGTAGGAGTACTTAGATTAAGGAAAAATTTAAACTTTACCCCTGCCACAGGAGCGTCCTTACGTGCTGTACACCCACAAGCTGTACGCAGATGGCCTCGGCTCCAATACCCCCGTGGTGCTCACCAGCTGGATAAAGGGAGCTTTGTCCCGGCCACACATTAATCTCTTTCCGCCAAAGTTCCAAATGGGCTTTGCCGGCCACCGCTTCCAAGTCTCGGCCGCCAATCAGCCGCCCTTCATCTTCCGCATCCGTACCTTGGACTCCTCGGGCATGGGTCAATTGCGCTGGGATGGCGTGGAGTTTCGGCTGCTGAGTATGATCGCGAAGCGCCTGAACTTCTCGGTGGACATCACAGAGACGCCCACGCGCGCCTTTACACGCGGGGTCGTTGACAACATCCAGCAGCAGATCTTGCAGCGGTCAGTGGACATAGGGATGTCCGGAATTTATATAACAGAGGAGAGGCTGCGGGACTCGGACATGTCCGTGGGGCACTCCCGTGACTGCGCCGCCTTCATAACGCTGGCGTCGAAAGCGCTGCCCAAGTACAGGGCCATCATGGGTCCGTTCCAGTGGCCCGTCTGGGTGGCTCTCATTTGCGTGTACCTTGGCGGCATCTTTCCGATCGTCTTCACCGACCGCCTGACCCTCAGCCACCTGCTGGGCAACTGGGGCGAGGTGGAGAACATGTTCTGGTATGTGTTTGGCATGTTCACCAACGCCTTCACCTTCAGCGGCAAATACTCGTGGAGCAACACGCAGAAGAACTCCACGCGTCTCCTGATCGGCGCCTACTGGCTCTTCACGATCATTATAACGTCCTGTTACACCGGCTCCATCATAGCCTTTGTAACCTTGCCGGCGTTTCCGGATACCGTTGACTCTGTGCTTGACCTACTGGGCCTGTTCTTCCGCGTGGGCACCCTGGGTGAGCAAACAAGAAAAGGGAAATGTCAACTTGATTCACATACTTAATCACAGATAATGGGGGCTGGGAGACGTGGTTCCAGAACTCCACTCACATTCCAACCTCCAGGCTGTACAAGAAGATGGAGTTTGTCGGGACCCTCGAGGAAGGCATCGGCAACGTCACGCAGAGCTTCTTCTGGAACTACGCCTTCCTTGGCTCCAAGGCTCAACTGGAGTACCTGGTGCAGTCGAACTTCTCGGATGAGTAAGCAGGATCAGGGACCATGCTGTCAGGGGTTTAATTTTTTTTGTATGCACGTCTAGGAACATATCACGGCGATCGGCACTGCATCTGAGCGAGGAGTGCTTCGCTCTCTTCCAAATAGGCCTGATTTTTCCACGGGAGGCCGTCTACAAGCGCAAGATTGACTCGATGATACTTCTGGCGCAGCAGAGCGGCCTCATAACCAAAATAAACAACGAGGTTAGCTGGGCAATGCAGCGCTCGGCATCTGGCCGCCTGCTCCAGGCCAGTTCATCATCGGCGCTACGGGAGATTATACAGGAGGAGCGCCAGCTGACCACGGCAGACACGGAGGGCATGTTCCTGCTCATGGCGCTCGGCTACTTCCTGGGGGCCACGGCCCTCGTGTCCGAGATCGTGGGCGGGATAACGAACAAGTGCAGGCAGATAATCAAGCGCTCCCGCAAGTCGGCCTCCAGCTCCTGGTCCTCCCGCCACAGTTCGGCTGGCTTGGCCGGAGAGCCGCGCACCCAGGCCGAGCAGCAGGCGCACGACGAACGGAAGGCGGCGCGAAGGGACGCTGCCGAGGATGGCCAGAAGATGAGCTTTGGCATGCGCGAGTTCAACCTCACCAGGACAACGCTGCGCGAGCTTTACGGCAGCTACAACAGACCCGATCCGTCCTCTACTCCTGCGGCGATCCCCGAGCATGCCCAACCACATGCCAACGTCGCCAGATACAGCTACTTCGAGGACGAGGAGTCCTCCCGGGAAGCCCTCGATTCCCTGGGCCGTTTAGACGACATTATTTCCCAGATGGAGGCGGAAAGCCCCGAAAATGAGTCTTCTGCCCCCGACTTTTCGCCAGACGAAGTGTTTGGACCACACACTGAACCGGGGAACAGTTCTGAGACACAGTAGCCGGAACAACATATTCCACATTTTATTTTACCAAAAAATTAAGATAGTTAACAAACTTTTGCAGAGTGTTTGGTTTATTTTGGCAGCTCCTGGGCGAATCTCTTAATGTGGAAATGGACTAATTAGTCTGTCCTTTCCGAGATATCTGTACCATCCTATTCGATTTACACTTAATATGAATAACTTTAATATTGTTTCTTTTAAAACTTGGAATTTTATTCTGTATTCATTAAGATTATGTATTAAAAACTCAGTTTGTTGCATTTAAATTTGCAAATTAAAATTCTCATATGGTTTTAGTAAAACAAAGGATGCTTTATTTTAAACTTTTGTAAATTTTTTTTTAACCGAACAAACACTCCCCAATTTAAGTGCCATTTTATTTTAAGTTTTTGTTTCAAAATTTAAAAAGATTACTTCATTGTTCTGTACGCATTCTAAATTTTAGTATATATTTCTTCTTTCTTTCTCCTCTTTATTTCGGGAAAATCGGCAATGCACTGGTATTTATTTTAATTTTTAAAAAACTAACTTAAAATTTCTTTAAATTCTTAAATTTTTTTACATTTTTATAGTGGGTATTTATAATTAATAATTATTTAATTAATATTTAGCAAGAGTAAACGTTAAAGTAAAATTTCAAAACACGTTTTACACGTAAAAACAAATTTACGCACCAGTGCTACCCATGTTTTCGTTCATGAGCGAACGATGATGCCCAGTTTTCTCATGTAGAACGTCAAATGTAAGTAAAGATATAGCTAAAAATCTAGCAAAGTTTCACACCTTTCCGCTTAAAATCGATAATGATAACGATATTACGTGTATTCCCTTACGTAATACGTATTTTCATACGTTCGTGTTCTTTGAGTGTTACCAGCTGCCGTGGCGTAGAAAATCCGTACTTCCATCGTCAAATTTTCAACTCTTTGGACGGACTGACCGCCGGGCACACGACATCGAGCTTTTGCAAAATCTTTTATTGATAAACAAATACAATAATCTGCGTTAAAAGCCGGTGGATGAGTCGGAGCCTGGGGATATCGAAGCCCCACTGCCGGATTGAATGGCTACCGAGGAGCGGGACGACGGGGCGCTCTCCATTCTTCGGCTGCAGCCCCACCAGGAAATCGAGGTCGAGCAGGAGGACCAGCTGCCCGATGAGATCCGGCGATGTCGTGCCCAGGAACTAAGCTACAGTGACTTTTTCTGGCTCTTCATGCACAAGAACTTGCCCGTAATCATCACCGATGTCTCCAACAACTGGGAGTGCCAGCAGTGGACGACGACGAACACGTTGGATGTAAACTGCAATACCGGACAGCCCTCGCTTCACCGCTCCATTAACTTTGACTACCTCAAAACCAAGATTGGTAACACCCCCGTTCCCGTAGCCGACTGCAACTCCGCGTACTTCAACAGCCACACGAAGCTGGAGCTCAATTTCCACGACTACCTCGACAGATGGAGGAGCAGAATCGAAAGCGAATCCCCAGAAGTAAACAGTAATGCGGATACAGCAAGCCGGGACAATCTCTACCTCAAGGACTGGCATCTGGCGGCCCAGATGCCTGGCTATAGCTTCTACCAGGTGCCTAAATATTTTGCCTCCGACTGGCTCAACGAACAACTGATTGATCAGGGCAGGGACGACTACAGATTCGTCTACATGGGGCCAAAGAATTCATGGTAAGGGGTTATCCCTTCTCTTTAAGCCTTTCCAATAAAGTAATCCCCCCCACTTTTAGGACCTCCTACCACTCGGACGTCTTTGGTTCCTTCAGCTGGTCAACCAACATTGTGGGTCTCAAGAAATGGTTGATAATGCCCCCAGGCGAGGAACTCAAACTGAACGATCGACTGGGAAACCCCCCATTCAGCATCGACGAGGAGATGCTGGACAAGCACAAGGTCCGATATTACACCATCAATCAGGGGGCCAATGAAGCTGTCTTTGTGCCCAGCGGCTGGTTCCACCAAGTGTGGAATCTGACCGACACCATATCCGTGAATCACAACTGGTTCAATGCCTGCAACATTGCCATGGTGTGGCAAAACCTCAAAAGCAACCTTGCAGCCGTGTGGAAGGAGATCTCGGATTGCCAGCAAATGGACAACTTTGAGGCGCACAGCCAGACCATGCTGAGGGCCAGCTTTGGCATCAACTACCTCGATTTTATAGAGCTCCTGGAGTTCATTGCTGCTCGCCGCTTGGCCGAGGAAAGCGCAGCCACCAAGCTTTTACTATTCAACCGATATACAATGAACGATTTCCACGTGCAGTACGATATCGAGTGCTTGAGGAAGATAATAAAGACGATGACGGAGGATCAGACTATCCGGAATAGTTCCCTTCCACTACACAGTCGCTGCCAGCAGTTGCTCAGCCAACTGGAGTTTTAGAAGTCACTCGTAGAGGCCTTGGCATAATATTTTTATACCAAAAAACTTGTGTATTCATATACAGACAATAGGTGTAATATTTTATTAAAAATATTTATAAAGACTGTACTAATTGCATACAAGGCTACTTGGGTGGGTTTTGTTTTGGGTATTCAATTTTGCAGATTATATAAGACGGAAGGGACGAGATCGGACCACTATAGCCTGCAGCTGCCATCGAAAATATAGTAAAATTTATATCTACAGTAATAAAAACCAACCATTTGATTTTTCTTTAATTGTTTTTATATTTACCGCAATTTTCTTTGCCATTTGAGCTTTTTATTTGCTAAACACTTTACCATTTTTCAAGTTTTTAACTACAATTTGGTTTTCCATATGTGTGTCTGTGAGTGTTTGCTGTCTTAGTTGAGGAAATAAACCAGAGATCAAATAAATACTGGGATATTAATGGGGGGAGAATTGAGTTTCAGTGTATATGTTGTGGTTTAATGACTATAACTAGGCATATTTCGTATATGTATGTATAAACATTACAGATATATATTTATTTTGGCGGCCTTCCAGGCCAGACTAAGAACTAGGTGTGATTACCAACAAGTCTGCTTATTCGGATCCAGTACAATAATACGCTTGAATTGTTTGCTAGAAAACTATATAAATGAGAGCATAGGTGTAAAAATGCTATATACACATACAAAAATCGTACAAAAAACGTAACAATAGATTTTAATATATATATAAATCTTTATATAGAGTTACATGTTGTTCGGCTTCGGCTTAGAAAAATGTACAATTATTGAATTTGTCTTGGGGCTTGGCTATAATTGGTTATCGTTTATGTATAATTGGTTTACTTAGGCTAGAGACGCATTTGGCTAGATTTTTCTTTAGAAGGTACAGAGACAGAGCGATGTGGTTGTATGGGGAATATGTTGGAAAATCGTGACTTTTATATATGTTACTACATTTATGGCTAAGGGTTATATTTACAGATTTTTGTGCGGCAGGCAGTGCCACGCCCACACCTAGCTTACTGTCTAATTTAGTTTTTATTACGCTATTCATTCCTTCAGTTTATCGTCGCCTTTAAACTGCTTCGAAATGTAAACTAAAAATTCATTTAAATATTAACCTTCATCGATTGGATCTCCTATGATTATTTTATTGGTTTTTAATTTTAAGTGTATGCTTCCCCACTCGCAAATGTTTGCATTGTCTTTTAATGCAAATAAACAAAGTACTTTTTATTAAATTCAATACAATACTTTTTGTTTTCTTCATTTATTACACACTTGATATGTAGTTTTCGTGTAAATTAGTGGAATATAACTGAAATAAAGGGAGTACGAAATAAAATCTTGTTGGTCCAGTTTGGAGTAAAGTTTAAAAAAAAAACCGGTTTACTATTTTTAAGGTATAAAAAAATTCATAGAGTTTTTGTTTGAATTAGTGGGCTTGGTGTGCTGTTTATAGTTAAGTTTATTAATTTGTTTTTTTCTGGCAGTCTGTAGATTGTCACTAAAATGAAAAGAAATTCGTCTTCGATTACCAAGGGGGAAAGGGGAGAATATTACTTTGTATGCCAAAGGATCGGGCATATATATCTTACAATTACACATATTTAAAGCTTATACAAATCTTAGCCTATTGGAAATTAGATTCTATAAATTTGCTACGTTTCATACATCATATGAAGCGGGATTCATTCGATTTCTGGCCTCTCTGGTACAACCTCAGCGTGCTTAAGTCCGGTGCTGCTCAATTAGCTGGATGTGCAGTTGTAGGGATCATCGGTGCGGAAATTGGGGTGATCTTCGAAGGGCTTAACACCCGAGGCCTTCTTGTCATCCCTCAGCTTTTCCACCTGCTGCATCACCCGCAGAAAATTGCCACCTGCCAGCTTTGTCAGTTCATCAATTGTCCAGCCGCCGCCAAGGAGTTCGGCAAAGAGGGTCGGATACGACGAGACGTCCTCCAGTCCTTTGGGAGTGCTGAAAGCAAGATAATTGATTTTGTGTTTTTTTTTACTGTGCTTTTCTCTCGTTATGTTTTTTTGTCTGCATCTTTTCTTTTGCTTTGCTGTCCATCTCCAATTCATTTTTTTCTTGTGATTTTTTTGTGTGGCTGATACTTGCCCTTGAAATTTAAATGCTCCTTGCTTTGATCGGTAAAAGCAACGCGGGGAAAAAGAGTAAAAAAAAAAAAAATGGTAAAACGGGCAAAAAACGGCCGAAAAGGTCCCGTTTGTTTTTGCTTAGAGAGGAAATATCTGTGTTTACAAATAATTTAATTTAATAATTATAGTATTTTGTTTTATTTTACTTTGCTTTTCGTTTTGCTTTGCTTCTTCATTCCTTCTGCATCTTTTCTTTTGTCTGCTGTCATCTAACTCCATTTTTTTCTTGTTCGTTTTTGTGTTTGTAAGCAAACGAACCGAGGACCGCTCTCTTACGGGAAAGAGAGCCTGAAATAGGATCCACATTTGTGGATTTCAAAATTCAAGCGCTTTGGCTTGATTGCCTGACTGTACATTTATTTGTACAGAAATATAAACACAAAATCTAATTGAAAAACTCTCAATAATTTCTTTATAAAATTTTCCGAGCGTTTCTATATTCCAACTTATATATGTATATAGTAGTAAGAATAGTCAAAAGACTTCCTGAACTAACTAAAAACTAAGCAAGGGATAAAACTAAATTGAATTAACAGAATGCTAGAGGCGGGGCCATTGGCAAGGCAAAACACAAGAACTCGTGTGTGCAGGACATCATCCTGGACCAAAAAAACAAATAAATAATGAATAGCACACACAAAGGAAAATAAATAATAAATAAACATTTTGCTAGCCAAACGCTCTCAAGTGCTCGGTAATCATATTTTATGAACAGACATTTCATACAAATAAATAATCATTTAGCTCTACATAAATGCAGGCGTTTAGGCCAAACACGATTTAAATGGCACAAACAGAAATCGCCTACGGATGTGTGTGTACAAACAGGGTCCTTATTAAAAAAATTAATACTGATGAAGTAAATAAAGAATAAATGACTCAAATATAAGACAAAATATAAATATTTTACTGGCTAACTCAAAACAATTAAATCTCTGTCCGAAATGTCTCTAATAATTTTTAAAGGAATCCCATTTTTCCAACACCCTATATATTTAACAAATAAGTTTCATCCAAAAGAACACCCTAACAACCAACGAAGAGCAAAACAATTTATGTCCTTTTTCCTCTTAGATTGGCTTTTGCAAGTTCAAATTTCTCAATTTATCGAATGCTTTGTGCCTTCTGTGTTTTGTGCCTAAATTAATAGCACACTCATTTGTGGCTTTTTAAGGGGCATAAGCTTAAAATTGAATTTTCAATATATAATATATACATATAGGTACATTTATATATAATGGCGACCCATAAGCAAGTGAACCTTTAAAGTGCGAATTTATTCAATTGGTTATTCCCCCTATGGAAATTGGGAACCAAACCCATTTGACATTTACTAATTTCATAGAATTTTAGATTATTTATTGTGTCATGTTCGGGTTTGTTTCGTATTCCTCCTGGCCCATAAATATTCATGTGTGTACGCAATTTCAGTTTTCTTGTTTTTATTACCGCTGCCAGGCCTCCCGAAAGCAGTTTGTTGTTGTCAATTTTTGTGGTCGCCGCCAAAAACAAATTGTGAAGTTCATTTCAGTGGAAATTGATTTACATGGACAATTTTTTGTTGTGCTTTTTATGCAATATGCACTGCCGTGTACTCGAAAATATTTAATTTAAAAACAGTGCGAGAGGCAAAAGGGGGACAACATGCACAAGGAGGTTCTATCCAAAATTTTTGCTGCACATTTTGTTTGTTTTCGCGTTTGGTTTTCCCTTCCTCCGTCGACGCAATGAAATGGAAATCTATGCAAATGCATTTTCCACCAGCATCACGGGAATAATTACAAGCGATAATGAAGACGAATGACGCGGATGGTCATGATGATGATAATGATGCTGGCACGATATAAGAGGACCTCAAACTAGGACATTCGGCCAATGGGCCACTCGATGAGGTAATGGACATTTTTTGGATCCCACTAATGGGCCACAGGTGCTTTAAATATTTTTGCGGAAAATGTATGGGCTTTAACATTGAGTTTCAAAAGTACATGACAAAATCGGTAATTAAAATTGAATGGAAAAATCGAGTCAATAAAAACCTTTAGAGTTTAAGTTCTTTTATGTTTGTCAAAGTACCATATATTAAATAAAGAAATATATCTAAAAAAAAAAAAATAAACCCTGTTCTTATTAAATTATCGTAGTTTGCATCTGGTAAAAACTTTAAAAATTAAAATTGAATGGAAAAATCTAGTCATTAAAAACCTTTAGAGTTTAATGTATTCTATATTTGTCAAAGTATATTAAATAAAGAAATATATCTAAAAAATAAACCCTCTTCTTATTAAATTATCGTAGATGAAATAGAAAAATCTAGTCATTAAAAACCTTTAGAGTTTAAGTTATTTTATATTTGTCAAAGTACCATATATTAAATAAAGAAATATATCTAAAAAATAAACCCTCTTCTTATTCAATTATCGTAGTTTTGCATCTGGTAAAAACTTTAAGTTCGATTGTAATTTGAGATCGTTGTGTTCATATTTAAAATTTTTTATTATGGCGGCATTTTACGACTCCCATAAGTTTTCCCACCCAATGGGTGGATAATCTTTTATTGCTTTTGCCTGATGAGAGCTCATTAAATTATCTTAAAAATCTCGTAAACAGATTGCACAAGTTGTTTGGGGGGAAAACGGGCGCTCGAAAAAAGTAAAATGAACAAAAGTGGCCGTAATGAGCGGTAAAATAATAACGGTCTATCCACATCCATCGCC
>VNKB01001950.1:0-23565 GCA_008042735.1 Drosophila leontia | reverse complement strand
GTTCCAGAGAGTATAATATCTCAGCCGGAGTCCCTCAAGGCTCCGTCCTGGGACCTCTTCTCTGGAACGCCATGTATGACGGCGTACTGAGGCTTCCGATGCCTGCCTGCACCAGCCTGGTTGGCTTTGCGGACGACGTCGCTATCGTCGTGGCAGCGAAGGAGATAGCTGCCGTGGAGGCGCGGGCGGACACGGCCATCCAAGCCGTAGAGGCGTGGCTGGCTCTCGCGGGGCTAGAGTTGGCGGCTCACAAGACGGAAGCTGTCCTCATCTCGAGCCGGAAAGCAGTGGAGACGGCCAGCGTTCTTGTTGGAGGGACGAGGATCCGGTCGCAGCGGGCGATAAAATACCTGGGCGTCCTCATCGACACTCGACTATCCTTTAAGGAGCACCTGGAGTACGTCCACAAAAAGGCAAGTGGGACGGTAGGAGCGCTCTCCAGGGGAGCCAAAAGCGTGGGAAGCGGCAGACGCATTTGCCGCCCACGTCATGAAGACCCTCAGGACTCTGGAGAGAAGGCGGAAGGAGCGGCCGGAGTAGGGGCCTCCGCGCCCGCGAAGCAATGCCTGGTGGCGGTACCGCACGGCGTGAGCTCTTATTCCCTCGCACCATTCTTCGTCTTACTGTGGAGCATTATTGTTATTATTAATATTAATTATAATTGAATACAAAAAAAAAAACGCAACACTTCATTCAGTGTTCCGAATCCTCGTGATAACGCACCACAAATTCCTGCACCCATCCAAAGGATTTCCTCGTTCTCCACACGAGTGACCACTTCTGCCGATTCCAATTACTGGGTTCCGTACGACGGCAGCAAGAGCAGACGTTCCCGAGGTATTTTATCCTACCAATGCCGAGTCTGCCAAGGGAACCATCCTCTTCGGAAGTGCCACCGTTTTCTCCGGCTTGATGCGAAGAAACGGCTCCAGACAGTCATCGACAGGAAGTACTGCGTCAACTGCCTGGCCCACCACCATTCCGGAGGATCCTGTCGAAGTAGCGACCGATGCCAGTCGTGTGGACAGGATCACCACACCCTTCTACATACCGACGAACGCTCAGCGTTATCCTACGCTTTCCAGAGCTAATACTTCCTGGTACTTTTGCTGCGTATCCTCGCAAGGGGGGGGGGGGAATGTTCACGCCAGAAAGGCGCTCAATTTCGGGAGGCAGTGTGATCCCGAACGCTCTCCTTTTCTCTCCATTTTCCTCCGGACTTCCAGTCCAAGGAGCTTCTAATCCGCTCTCCCTAGCTTTAGTTTTTGTTCTTTGTATTCAGTACCAATTTACTTCAGATTCAATAAAGACATCCGACGCACGTCGCGTAAAAACCCGAAAGTTCTACGTATTCTTATTTCGAGTGCATTTCAGCTTAAAGCCGCCCCCTCCAACATTTGATTACCTTTATGAATTCGAATAAAGCGGACCAAGTCCATACTATTTTAATATTGAAAATAACCACGCCCCCCCGGCCTACTACTCTTTTCCTTGGTGGTGTTTTTTTTTGGTGTTTTACGACTGCGGCGCGGGAGTGTTTTAATAGTGCTTATCCTACGGAAGTGAAGGAAGAAATTCCCCCCCAGCCGAACATTTGGTCCTTCGACAATACAATTGGAAATGACTCTTTCACTAAAATGATAATATCCTACAAGGCTATAAAAATAAAAAACAAAATAAGATCAAGGAATTTATAAGTAGCTAGAAAAATCAGAAAAATGATAAACATTTTTAATATTTCATATGATATTTAAGATTTTGTTTGTAATTGACTTTTATATAGAATTACTTGTATGTCGGAAAGGTAAAACATTAAAATCACAATTTTACATTCTTTGAACTAATTTATTTATTTACAGCGACTTTGTACCCAAGAACAACTTACCCTTGGGAATTGATGTTTATCGCGATCGGCTATTTATAACAACGCCTCGTTGGAAGGATGGAGTACCTGCCAGTTTAGGTACCATTCCATATCCGGCAATAGAGACAAGTCCAGCAATTAGACCGTATCCTACATGGATGGATCATGGAGACCCTAAAAAACCTGATTGCTCCAAGCTAATATCGGTATATCGCACGGCAATTGATAAATGCGATAGACTTTGGTTAATTGACTCGGGTATTGTTAATGCTACTGTCAATCTAAATCAAATCTGTCCGCCAAAGATAGTCGTTTATGATCTTAAAACTGATAAACTGATCAATCGCTACATTTTACCAGAGTCGCAAGTGAAACAAGATTCTCTTCATTCAAATATTGTTGTTGATGTCGGAAATACATGCGACGAAGCCCATGCCATCGTATCGGATGTCTGGCGATTTGGCCTGGTAGTTTACAGTCTCTCAAAAAATAATAGCTGGCGAGTTACGAATTATAATTTTAGCCCGGAGCCTTTTGCTTCTGACTTTAATATCTATGGATTAAATTTTCAATGGCTGGACGGTGTTTTTGGAATGAGTATTTCGTACGACAAAAATACCAAGCAGCGTGTTCTCTACTTTCATCCAATGGCAAGCTTTAAGGTGAGATTCAAGTTCTTGAGAAGGTGAAATAGTAAAACAAGAAAGGCAACGAACTTTGGCTCGCCGAAGTTTGAATACTGTTGCAGTTTGCAATTGGTTCATTAAGAATCGTATCATTTTGGTCAAATTAAAAAAATAATTAAAACGGTATATAGAAAATAAGAATATTTATACATTAATAGCATATATTTATTTGGGTTTAATAAAATTTCAATAATTTTAAATTCATATATATATTAAAAATACTGCATATAAGTTGAAAATAAATAATATAATATAAATAATAAATAAGCTAAACATAAACAAAGTAATAACAACATTCATTTACCTATGTGTACATATATACTTACTGTTTTACAGTAAAGCCTAGTACTCTGACGACGAAAATCAGCTGTAACACGTGTTATAGCGGAATCGATGTTTATTTGGTGTGACCAAAAAAATTAAGGAAAAGCCATGAAACGCCATGAAAATGGTAATACTGAACAGCTGTTTGTTGCTTGTAAACAAATAAAGATGAATTCAAACGGATTGGATTTTGGTGTTTTCATAATGTATTTCGCTGCTAAAGAGCTAAAGAAAAAAAAGAAAACTGGTCGTCGCCCCCATACAAACGATTACTTGCTTAGGAGAACTTTTTAAACTTTTAGTGACTCCGCGGCAACAGCCTCCCAGGCATTGTTAAGGAATATGGTCCGACAATTATACTTTTCTTTCATTTTTCGCTCTATCTTTAGGGTGTAAGAAAAAATCAAATGAATTAAGGTTACACCCCGATATCATGATTACTCTCTTGGTCTGGCAACGCCATTTAATTTTCGCAGGCAATAATTTTGGTCGTCAGAGTACCGGCAAAATCGACGAGGCACAAATTTCCTCTTCTTCCTTTCTTCACACAGTTTTTTTTATAAGGAGTTTGGCCGCTATAACACGTGTTACAGTGGAGTACTAGGCTTAAGAGTTTTACATGTTTCTCTACATCAACTAATTGTTCCTATGGAAGATATATATGTAAGATGGGTTGATAGCCCCTCTTAGCTTGTTCTTTATTATAGTATTTATTTTGTTAAATTATATTTATTTTGATTATTGCAAGTTTTTTCGTCTTTTCTGCTTTTTTTAATTTTCAGCTTTCGTTATTATTCTTTCTGCTGTCGTATCTACTGAATTTTCAACCGCACTGCTGAACTTCACAAAACACACTGAATATTTCTCTCCCTGTTCCTACTTAGCTGCTGTCAGTTCGAAGCTCTCGGCCTGCTTCGATCACTTCCCTTTTTACATGTATATGATATAGTCGTCCGATTATCATAAAATTAAGGACTGTTACTAATATAAAAAACATTTATTAAAAGCAGCGAAACTCCATATAATAAACTCGAGCGAATAGAGGAAGAAAAAATTTCTTTGAAATTTGGTGCCAAAGTTACAAGCATGCCCAAAGAACTCGTTGATGTTTTCTTGTACATTCTTGTCCCAAAATGTCCCCAATTGTTTGTTACTATTTAATATAAATCGCCTTCCTCTACTTTATTTTATAAATTTAGTCATGTTTGTAGTTTTGGCGCCACATTTCAAATTTCATTTTTCAATTGTTCCTCGCCAACTTTGTTTACATTTTCGTAGTGTTGGTCAAATTTTAAGAAGAGGAAATCAGAGTTGCACTGAAAAACTATCGCCTAAAAAACCGTGGTTATATTTTGATGCGTTCTAACCGCGGTCCATTCAAGAAAATTCGGAACGGCAAAACCTTATGGACCGTTCGCTCAACGGACGGTGGATGCGCTTTGACGGTGTGTGGAAAGACCCTATTAATCAGTCTAAATAGTTGATAAGCTATTCATTTTACCCCCACCTCAGTCGCTTCAGCCATCTTTGATAATGTTTTAGATTTGGCATAGCTGATACATCAGGTGTAATCGGATGTCGGATGCAGAGTAGCTGTGGGGGAACACGAGTTTCACATTTGCGAATAATCCCAACTGTTTCACACAGATGTACTAAGTGGGGAGACAGTATGAGCCTACAAAGCCTTATTAGATTTTTAATTTCATTTTATAAATATTGTTTACATAAAATAGCTGGCCATACGTGTCAGTGTGACCCTTTTGCCTCCTTTTTTTAAATTATTTGATCACACTGGTGCCCGATCGAATTATATAGCAATTTCGCTTGGAAGTTTTTGAAAGCAAATGTATTTTATAGACAGGTTCTAACATAAGGTATAACTTTGAAAAGGGTCACACTGACACGTATGGCTAGCTGTTTTATGTAAGCAATGACAATGACTCACAGGCATTGTTATTAAAAATCGAATTAAACAGGCCTGTGCCAGTAATCGTAAAAATTTTTCGTTTTCATATTGGGCGAAATCGTTCGTTTTTGTTTTTAGTTGCACCGGTTTTCGACAAATTTTTGATATCGTTTTGCTAACGGAATGTTTCGTTTTCTAACCGTTTGTTTCGCTGTTACATGGCGTGTTTTGAAGCCAGGAGGAGGCAGAAATAGCTGAAATTAAGAAAATATAGGCATCTAAGGTAGGAGGGCCAATGTCATTCAAGGCGCTGCAAAGTTCAGCCTACTTCGCTTCTGAAGCCACCTTGTCGCCCTTACTAAACCCCCTGGCCAAATCATAAACCCCAGAACGACCTCATCCTGGAAAGTTGATTTGAGCTTGAAAATAAACAATCAATATTTGTGTACTTATATTTGAAAAATTAATTAAACATAAAACAGCTGTTTTCCACAAGAGCGAGCTGCCACATTTTTTACAGTTTAAATTACGGTGGTCTCAATTAATTTTTTGATCAATTTTCACCATTTAAGTAATCAAATTAAATAGCATCTATATATATAAAAATGGAAACAAAAAATGTCAGCAATCGCATCACAAGAGAACGGCTGGGCCGATTTGGCACAATTTTTTTTCTGTTGTTTGTAATTGCCAGAAGAAGGTTATTACATAAGAAAATTTTGGTAAAACCTTCTGGAAAAGTCGCTAGCGGCTCAACAGATGTACACACTGTTGTATGTAAAATTCTGAAACACCCTACAAAGATCATAGCTGCGTTGGAATTGTGTTTCGATGAAATCGGTAAAAAAATTTTTAAACAAAAAAAACTATACTCATTGGGTCTCAACGCTCGCCGATGCCACTGTTTCTCCGTCAGTGAATGAAATCCATACATTATTCGCAATAATCATAGCTACGTGTCATCCGTCGAACGCGACCGCATTGTGAGACAAATACAAGGACCAAATGGTGGACGATATTTTGAACAGAGTACGCAGGACAACTTTAATTTCACTCATGGCATTAACGAAGATATGTATAACGAAGCATTAATACTGATGAAGGACATGTGCATGCTCATGTGCGGCAGTCTATGTGGGAATGAAATTGTTCAGTGCACGATACTTTCAATCGCGAATTTCAACGGGAGCAACACTACAATCAGGATAACCTGGCCGAAAGAGTTCGAAAAAATGTGCCGCTTTTGAATGCCGAGCAGAAGAAAGTATACGATTTGATAATGAAGATTGTTGGCGATGAAACGGTAGGCTTATACTTTATCGATGCTCCTGGTGGGACAGGCAAGACATTCGTCATTTCGTTGATTCTGGCAACGATTCGGTCAAGATCTTAAATTGCGTTGGCTGTTGCATCATCTGGAATTGCTGCTACATTGTTGGAAGGCGGTCGAACTGCACATTCCGCTTTTAAGATACCCATGAATCTTCTGACGGTTGACCAGCCAACGTGCACGATGAGCAAGAATTCAGCGACAGCAAAATTGATACGAGAATGCAAAATCATCATTTGGGATGAATGCACCATGGCGCATAAGCGAGCTTTGGAGGCAGTTGACCGAACGATGAAGGATTTACGAGGTGATTCGAAACTATTTGGTGGGGCTTTGATATTGCTGTCCGGAGATTTTCGTCAAACGCTTCCCGTTATCCAGAAATCTACGATTGCCTATGAAGTTAATGCATGCCTAAAATCGTCCTGTTTGTGGCAATATGTCAAGAAGTTTAAATTGACCACGAACATGAGAGTCGCGTTGAAGAATGACCCATCCGCTGCTGAATTCTCAAAACAACTGCTGGCGCTCGGCAATGGTGAAAGGGTGAAGGGCAATACTAGCAGCGAAGAATAAGGACGTAGATAGTTTGAATTTCGTTATTGACAGGGTGACCGACGAGGATGAAGCGACCAACTATCCGACAGAATTTTTGAACTCACTGAATGTGCCAGGAACTCCGCCGCATAATTTGCAACTGAAGGTGGGATCAATTATTATAATACTGCGGAATCTTAATCATCCGAGATTATGCAACGGTACGCGGTTGTCCGTTAAGACGCTAATGAACAACGTGATTCAAGCGGCGATCATCAAGAGGAAGTTTTTATCCCACGAATTCCGATTATTCCAACAGAAATTCCATTCCAATTCAAGAGGATTCAGTTCCCAGTTCGATTGACATTTGCGATGACAATCAATAAATCGCAAGGCCAATCGTTGGAAGTCTGCGGGATAAATCTGGAATATAAATATTTTTCACATGGGCGTGTGGGAAAGCCGTCATCATTATTTATTTTTGCACCGGTTAACAAAACAAAAAATATAGTTTATCACATCGCTCTCAACTGATTTCGAATGAACAAAATTTCACAACAAATTTGAATTACCAGTATTCTATTATTACTCTGGGGTTATATGAAGTCGTGAAATTGGGGCGAAACAAAGTTCGCCGTTTTAATTGGCTGTTTCGTTCTCCCAACAATATGGCAAAGCGTGGTGATAACTGTTTGCGATGCACTTATCGATCTATCGAAAAAACGAGAAAACTTGTTGAACACGGCAAAAGTTTTGTTGTCAAATCTGAGATGGTGTCAGAAATAAATTTTTTATAAAATAACTACCTGCCAGAATGATCTTGTGGTGGTGTGGAATAAACATCAATAGACCAATGAATAAACTATTTTTTTCCTTTTGTAGATATAAATTTATTTCAAATAAAAATAGCCATTTAAGCCATAAAAAACCTTTCGTTTTCGGAAACCGGAGCACCGATTTCTAGATTTCAAAAACGAAATGCAAAAATCTTCCCGTTTTCGATTACCGGAGAAGACCCGAAAATTCCTTTGTGGGTTAAATCCCATAGCACAGGTGTCCTCATAACTGCACTTTTATTAACGCTACTTTATCCTCACGAAAAGAGAATCTTTCTACTCTTGACAATTTTTTTCTTAAATTTTTCCTGCATATTTGCTTTCAAAAAATATCAATTAATTTTTTTCGCTTCGAAATCTCAGCTGTTTAGTTTTTGATCCGGCAACAAGTTTAGCTTTTTCAACCGTGATACTTAAATTTAAAAATTTTAAAGGAATTTTTTTATAACAATAGTGTAAGGTAATAATAGAAAAATATTTATTTGCATATTAAATATTAAAGCCTAGTACTGAGACGTCGAAAATCCGCTGTAACAATTGTGATAGCGGCCAAACTCCATATAAAAAAAACTATGTGAAAAAAGGTAGAAGAAAGAATTTTTTTCATCGTCGTTTTTGCGGGTACTGTGACGACCTGCGAAAATTGAATGGCGTTGCCAGATCAAGAGGTAAACAGCTGATATCGTACTACCACACTAATTCATTTTATTTATTCTTACAGGCCTAGTCTTCTTCGAAGACGCAGCTATTGTTCTTGGCTGGAATTAAGCTTTGAGTGGCGAGGCGGATTTGGTTATGGGCAAAATCTAAGCCACCGTTGGGGTTAGGGCGTATATCTAAAAACCCTTTTTCTTTTGTAAATCCGCAAGAATAAAAAAAACAGACTCACAAAAAATTCAGATAGAATTCTCAAAAAATTCCAACAAACTGGGACGGGTCAATTCCGTGACCTGTCCAATCTCGTCCTGCGAGGACTGGGTCTAGTCAAACCTGAAAATGAGAGCCATTGGGTTAGGGCTTAACCTCCGGAGCACGACCACTCACCTCTGGGTTATCCCGATCCGACTTCTCGTCCTCGCTTTTCCTGGGACAATCCGCCAATTCTCGGATTTTCTTCCGTATTTCCGTTTTCCTTTCTTTGGCACCCGCAAAATATTCAAAAGTTTAACCGTCCACACCGCGCCCGCTTAGCCAGCCGTTAATGTGTTCGCGCCACTCTCTCTCTCTCTTTCGTCCGCTTTGAATCCCGTTGTTTCAGTTCCAAACCATTCAGAGTCAAAAGCCTACTCCCTGGAAGGTGAAGCTCTGATATTCTCCTCTCTTTGGAACCGGATGGCATCCCTGATGCGATATCTCATATATCGTTATGCAATCTATCGTTTGGCAGATTAGATATTGATAGTTTAGAGCGGCCATAACAATCTATATCGACTATAGCTGCCAGAGGAAATTAATCAATAAATTAATAGAAAAAAAGTAGTGCCCGGATATAAACACAACAGTATTCATGGGACCGAATAAGTGGAAGTCAGACCAGGACCATGCTCAATACCTCAATATATACCCTGAAATGAGACTGTCGGATAACCTACCAAGCCACTGCAGTATAATCCAGGCAGAAGTATTCACCATCAGGAAAGCAGCAGAGCTTGCGCAGAGCATAAACCGTCCACATGAGGCGGTCAATTTGTTCGTAGACAGTCAAGCGGCGATAATATCCATCAGCGGTCAGTTCCAAAAATGTACTGGCAAGCAGAGAGTCACTAGATAGCCTGAGCAAGACTAAGTCAGTGAGAATCTACTGGGTTCCCATTCATCAAGGCATAGACGGTAACGAGACCGCGGACGATCTTGCAAAGGACGGCGTCGGACTGGGGAGTGAAAGAGCAGAAAACGTGCCTGTCTCCCTAAGAATGCTCCAGAGCTAGCTAGAGAGACGGGCTGACGCAAGCGAAAAAGCAGGTGGAGGAATAATTCCACAACATGCAGAATATCAAAAATAATGTGCAAAAAGCGCAACTAGAAACTGACTCACTACGTGCTGCATTTTCTGCAAAAGGACTGCAGAATGTTAGTGGGTATTCTTACAGGTCACTGCCTGTCTTCTCCACATGCAGTCAAGCTGGGTGTTACCGACAACGCCAAATGCCGGAAATGTGATGAATCCGAGGTAACCGAAGCCTTGGAGCATCTCATTTGCAAATGTCCGGCCCTAACGAGGGAAAGAATGAGATACCTAGGCTCTCCTTTTCTGGCATCGCTAGAAGATGCCTTCAGGAGGAACTCCTTGCCTTTGCGAAAAACACCTTAAACTTCAAGGATCTCGAAACCTGCATAAATAGTCTCTAGGACCATCCAGGAATTTCTTCGGATAGCTAGAGGCCATATTGACCTATGCGTGGCCCCACGACGGCCGTCCGGGTAAACGTAACCTATAGAATATATTTAAATTTAAAATATTTTTTTGTTTTTTATACGATTAAACTTTCTTTCTTCTTTTAATTTTATCAAAACCAAATTATTATATTCCATGTATAAATATACAAATTGTAAACTCCTTGGTTCTTTTTTAATAATATGGCTTTTATTTTTAACAATTTTCTTTTTTCGATCCGAAACACGTTATTCTTCCTTTTTCTCGAGATCCAAAAGTGACCGTCCGTTCAGTTTTACAAAATCCAACTTAAGTCTACGATCGGTCTCTTATCGATAACTCTATAATAGCTGGTCACGCTAAGGCGCACAATATTAAAAATGAGGGGTTTAAAAAATGCTAATATTTTCTTTTATTTTTTCAATTAAGTTGACAAACTTTGGGGTGCCGAAACTAGCTATTAATTTTTGGATTGTTTCTATGGTAGTTTTATGTAGTCGCCGGATTGTCATTAAAAAAACCGATATTCCTGAATAATACGAAATGGCTATAAGGCCTGCTCTGGTTTTATTTTCACATTATTCTCTCGGTTTACAAGACGTGCAGGTTTGTCTTGTCGAAATAAAACTGAAACGCCACTTTCTATATCAAATCGGTTTTTAATTCAAAGGGAAAAAAACTGTTATTCATTGGCCTATTGATGTTCATTCCTGCATTTTTCCTTCGATGGTTTTATAGTCTGTGTCTTCTGTTACCCTAAACCTTATCTAGTACAGGATTCAACAGTGCTCGTAGTGGAAGTGGCACATGCTTTTCGAACATCTTCCTATAGGAGTAGAAAGCTATGCTCGTTTTCTTAACTCTTTCGGTGATATTTTGTTTTCATAACAGCTTCTCATCCAGTATCACTCCTAGATACTTTGCCTGCTGTGATAATTTCAGTTCTATACCATCTATATGTGGTTTTTTTGAAAATGGGGACCTTTGTTCTTCTTGTAAAGACCATAAGTTCGTTTTTACCGGGATTGAAGTACAGTCCGCAGAATTCGGCCAATGAATCAAGTGACTGTACAACCTTTACATATTGGTCCCAGTCTGTGTTGCGAGGGTTGCGATTCGATGCCGTCTCACATGTCGACATCGAAATTTCAAAGAAGATGTTCCTTTGATCTGAAAAGGAGTGCTGTATCGACACCCTTCATTTTCCTACTCGCTTAACTCCATTTGAAGAGTTATATCTAGGACCTCTGTTCACGCCAGAAAGGCGTTTAATTTCGGGAGGCAGTGTGATCCCGTACGCTCTCCTTTTCTCTCCCTCTTCCTCCGGACTTCCAGTCCTAGAGCTTCCAATCCGCTCTCGCTAGCATTAGTTTCTTTTGTATATTTAGTACCAATTTACTTCTGATTAAATAAAGACACCTGACGCACGTCGCGCAACAAACCGAAAGTCCTACGTGTTTTTATTTCGAGTGCATTTCAGCTTATAGCCGCCCCCCTCCAGCATCCTTGAAATTCTTTCGTATAGTGATGTCACAACATATAGTACTCATGAAAAGAGACCTCCCCTCTCGTTTGTTTCCTACTTCCCCACGTGTGATTCATTTTCTTCCCCTGCAACACCCTGATGAACGCCACAAGGAGTGCCGGTTCCTCGTGGGCCATGTTTCCGGAGGCCGCTTTAAACATGACCACTGCTAGATCTAGGTTGCTAAGAATGGGATATAAAAGAGCGATAAGGATGTCTTGGCTTGAATCTTGGCTTTTCTGATGTCATAGCGACCTTGTGGTCGGATTTCTCGGGTTGTTCCAGACAGCGCTGATTGATGAAAAACTAGAATGGCTAACTAGATTTCATCTCCCGTTCCGCTTTTAGGATGGCATAGTCCTCAATGTGAACGCCTCGGCTCTAAGCTCTAGTCATCAGCAACGTGTTATGGTTAGACTGTCCATTGGGTAACCAAATGCGAGCCGTGGACCTTATCGTGCTGTCCATGGCGGAGATAAGCTTGATGCTTACCCCCTTCCCATGCGTTTCCCACCAGATGGCTCGGAAAGTAATTTGTCTTATATCATCTCTGCCAGCCTGGACCTCCTCCCATTTCTCCCTAAGAAGGCGCCCGTTGTCGTTGAGCTCGTCCACCAGTACCATGACAAGGCTGTCTCCAGCCACCTTGCTAAATGATGTCGGTCTCTGGGCCTCCTTGGCGTCCCTTGCCCTCTTTGGTGCGCTCTCACTCACGTTCTTTGAGCTATTGCGCTTCTAGCTGCTCTTTTAAATATTTCTTAAATTTCTCGACGACAGCTTGGAACCGAGCTTTATCCGCTTGATCGCTGTGTTAAGTTTTGCCCTTCTTCTTATTTCGCTATCTTCGCCAGAATAAAACGGGGTCTAATGACCTGCCTTCTTTTGTTGATGGGAAGACGGTTTTACCTATACGTCTTACCACTCACCTTGGCGTTTCTTGCTTTGGTTGTGCTTGCTGTTGGTTGTGACGTTTAGGGGTGCTTGACTCAGTTTTTGGCTTGCCAACACCCATCTGTTTTATTTCTTTTTTATTATCATGAATTAATTTAATTACAAAATTAAACAGTCCGTAAATATGTTCTGTCTTACATCGTCTCCAATGTGCATATGCCTTGTCAATTTTATCTATAGCTTTATAAATGTCAATATTAAACCAGGAATTTTAAAAGTTCCTAGCCAGTTTTTTCCTAATAGGTACGTGTCTTTTATTAGATATTCAATGTTAGTTTTTAGATGGTTTTGTCGTGATTCATTCGATGGTAACACAAAGACGTTATTCTAATCACAGTTGCTGACATCACAGTTTAGCATATCATAGTTAATGTTCCTAAAAAATTATGCTCAGTCAAGTCAAAAAAAATTTGGTCAGCGATTTAGTCATAAAGGAGAATTTTATCATGGTCGTCAACAAACATTACATCAAGCCAGGTATGGTGAATACCTGTGTAATGGGATGGTATCACTCTAAGAGATTCTATATTGTCACGTAAGTTGATTTGTCACTATATATACAGGATGAACTTGTTAAGTCCATACATGAAGTTGATAAATATCAATTATTTGCTACTTTTTACAGTAATAAATTCCAGAAAAATATTAATTAATTTCATTTAATATTTGATTTAACATATATTGCCCTTTGCATGCCCCACTCGTTCTGAATAGTAAAGATTATATCCAAAGCATTCAAGCAGTTTACTATTTGTGGTTACAGCAAACAAAGTTTCTGAGACGCTTATAATAACAACATTCGAATTGATTAATAAATACCGGAACTCTTCGAATTCGATACACAAGCTCTGTGAATTTTTGTGACATTATTTTAGACCATTCTTTTTTTTTTTTGCTTAAAATATAAAATGGTGCTGGATGATGTAAACGTCATCTCATCCACTGCACTTCATGTGCAGGGCTTCTTTGAAACTAAGGAAATTATCTTATCGGCTAGTCAAAGTTCAGTTGTTGGTTCTTTGAGCGGCGATATTTACCTACCTACCCTCTGGCAAAACCTTTTTTTTTAATGTTTTTGTCTGTATATTCATTTTTATTTTTTTAGTACTTTAAAATTGGTTTTTAAAAATACACTCATTCATAAAGTAACATAATAACGTGTACACGGAACCTTCTTGAGCTCTATGCTGAAAAATCGAAATATTAAAATCTTTTAGTGCTTCGTCATAAAATTTAATGCATCTTTCACCACCAGAATACTGTTTTAAGTTTATAGAAACAAGAGACCAGTCAGAGTCAAAAAACAAGCATTGGCATTGAAATGGATATATCCGAGATATCCAGCTAATACTTTAAATGTTGCAACATTTTTTTAAGTGCCCTGTTTTTTACCTAATTTACCTTACTACACACTTAACAAACAAATATTTAAATATTCGTTGCAGGAATTTATGGTACCTATGGAACTCTTAACAAACGAATTCATATGGCAAACTAGTAGCCAGGAAACCGCCAAATATTTCGTGTCCATTGGGGACCGTGGATACAAAAGCCAGTCATCAACTTCCGGAATCACCAGAGATGGAGTTATGTTTTACACACAAGTTCATCGTGATAACATTGGTTGCTGGGACACTGCAAAACCTTATACACGTGCAAATTTGATGTTACTTTTTAATCAAAGTGATGAGGCCTCTGATACACTAATCCAATTCCCAAATGATTTAAAAGTGGACAACGAAGAGCAGCAAAGTGTGTGGATAATGAGCAATCGTTTACCAATTTTTTTGTATAGTAGTTTGGATTACAGTGATGTTAATTTTAGAATTTTAAAGGCTAATGTCAGTAAGATAATGTATGAAAATAGCAAATGTAATCCATTTAATAAGAACAGTAATAACACCAAGTCGGCTATTGTAATTATAGAAGAGGGACAATGTTATTAAGAATATTGAATGTGTTAAATAAAATACTGTCTGATACAAAAATTAAGCAAAGACACGATTTGTTTTAACTAAAAATATATTTCACAAAAATATTATTATGTTGTATTGTGGTTATGGTTTTCATTATTAAACCTTTTCTTTTTTTTCATTGTCCTTTGGAAATTCCGGATATTCCAGCTGAACTCCCGGATCGCAAGTAAAGATGGGGCAGCAGTAAGGAAACGGTGCAGTTTTGTTTGTCTTTTCCGTATCTAATTTGCATTTTTCATTGGCCAAGGGCAATGGGCCGCAGTCTTCTACAAGCTCCAGCAGTCTGTTCAGAAATGTTATGTTTGTTATATATAAATAATATCAAATAAAATGGTGAAATAATAAAAGAAGAAAAACAATGTTACTTTGTATCGTTTTCCTCATTTTGTACGCATGTAGAGCGACCACAAAATGGAGTCAAGTCCCAGGATTTTCCTGGCTCAACAGTTGCACATCGAGTTGATGCAAAGCACATCGCTGGAAAATCTAAAAATGGAGATATTATGTACATGCATGTATGTAGTAGTTCTTCAGTAATGTGTATATTAATACTAATACATCATACGTACAGACATATGTACATACGGCCTTGATTAACTTCATATCAAAGTTTCGTTTTGAACTTTCGAAATTATATTAGTCTAAGTATATACATACAGAATACATACATAAATTTTTACAATAACTCACCTCTTAAAACGTCAGCAGGAATAAGTCGTTTGTAAATTCGAATTTCACCAGTTTTATCCATAACTTCAACATTTTTTTCAGCTCCACTAAGAAAAGGAGCCATAAAAGTTGGTATAGCCAAGGCCAGAATAACAAAGCGAAAACGGATGCTCATTTTTTAAGAGATGCCTTTAAGGGTCAGAAATTCATGGATACACACATAGAAATTTATTTGTTTCAATATATTGCAAAAATATTACCACTGAATGGCAGCAATTGCGACAAGTTAAGTCTGTGTGCAGCGAAAGTTCACAATAAATTGAAACCAGCAAAAAGGCGTACCTATATTTTATGGAAAAATCATATGTTCATATGTACATATGTTTGTATATATGTATGTATGCGTGAAGTTTGCCAAGACAAAGCTCTTTTTTCAGAGCTGCTCACTCGATTTTCGGTGCTAAAAAGTTGTTACCCGCGTAATAGGGCCGTTTTAAAGCCAAGCTTTGTGCTTTGGTACGGTCCGGTTTTCTACATATTTATGTATGTACATTCATATGTATATACATATGCATGTCTATATGTAAGTATTTGTTAACAAGTATGTAAGCACACCTATGTACATATGTATGTAGATACATTAGGGTAAATACACTGTGTCAGTTAAATGGCTTGGATATTACAGTCCAGTTTCTTAGTTTTAAAGAACCATTTGAAAGAAAGGTAAGATATACACATAATTTAAATTTAAATAATATATAGAAAAGAAATATAGTAATATAATGTAAACAGGTTATTCCCCATACATTAAAGAACAAATACAATGTAAAATCAACTATAATGCCAAATCGAAAATTAAACAAGAAAGGAAACTACTCGGCACGCCAAAAATTTTTATACCCTTGCAGTTTTTAACTTTCATTATATTTACTAGTAGAAATATTTACAGTTTTACAGCTTTGCATTTTTCTTTACATCTACTGATCGTTCCTATTATAAGTACATTATATAGTTGTCCAATCCTAGTTATGTATATACTTGTGAGAGTAGTAGTATTTAGACGGATTTAGCCAGATTGATACGGCTGTTGATGTTGATCAGGAATTATGCATACACTTCATAGGGTCGGAGAAGGCTCCTTCACTGCGTTGTAATCTTCTGATTACTTCCCTGCCTGGGAGTTAAAAAAATATACTCGTAATCAATTCAAAATCCAAAATATTTGAATAAAAATCCAACATACATACATATGCAAGTTTATTGAAGTGTTTCCAACATTTATATTTTTTATAGCGAAGAATGCGAATGCTCTTATTGTACAATATAAATTACATATTTTGTAGTATTATTTTTTAGCCAATTCTGCGGAGAGCCAATCAAGTCCCTCATATAGTCCGTGACCCTGTGTAGCGCAAGTAGCTTGAATAAACCACTAGAAAAATAATGGAAAATTAAATACAAGTTAAATTAAAATATTAATTCCAAGCATACGTGGCGATTTTTTAATTGATTAAGACGTAATTTATCCGTTAGCTCGGCAGCCGTCATTGCGTTGGGCAGATCCTGTTTATTGGCAAAAACCAAAAGCACAGCATCCCGGAGCTCATCCTCCTGAAGCTAAGAATAAAAGATATATTATTTAACATATTTATTTAATAAAGCCAAAAAATATTACCATATTTTGTAATTCCTTTTCGGCTTCATTAATCCGATCCCGATCGTTTGAGTCAACAACAAATATTAACCCCTGCGTATTTTGGAAATAATGGCGCCATAATGGCCGGATTTTATCTTGGCCGCCAACGTCCCAAACGGTAAAACATATATTTTTATATTCAACAGTTTCAACGTTAAATCCAATGGTTGGAATGGTTGTGACAATCTCCCCGAGCTTAAGTTTGTAGAGTATTGTTGTCTTGCCAGCGGCATCCAAGCCAACTATACGAAATAGTACAAATATTTAATGATATTAGTACTCAGAAATTGCAAACAATAGATTTTGTAGTATTTAAAAATAAATAAATGAGTTTTTTTTTTACTACTTAAATGAGAGCAGGCATATCCGGAAACGTTACCCATTAGTATTCGCATTTGTTTCTTCCCAAAAAGTCGCGTAAGGAGGCTAGATATGGTGAGTCCCATTTCTACAACTAGTTTTTAATTTCTTTGTATGTAATTTTTCTTTTTGATTTTATAAAATTGACGTGTAAACTATTCATTTAATTAGTATGACCAAGTTGGGGGAATAAATAAAATACCAAACGGTCAAGATTTGAAACAAAAAAAAAAACAATGACAGAAAATATGCTTGATTGGAAACAGCGAGAAAGTGACAAAAAAATATATATATACATATCTAAAAGTTGACTATGAAAAGTGAACTCAGCTTGAGTAAAATGAATAGTTTCCCAACTATTTTTGCTTAAGATGAGGCAGATATTATATTCAATAAATTAAAATGAATTAGCGATGAACTTCTTCCGACACTTGTCAATGCTACTACACTACATTAACGCATACAAACAAAAAATAACTCTCCTGTTAATAAAAATGGATAACGAGGAGTTGAAGATGCTGGGAATGATTTTTCTCTCATGGTAGTAGAGGCTCGCAAGTTCGATTAAAAATAAACTTTATACGGTCTTCCCACACAGCGCATCTGTGTGGAACGGTTGGGATTTTTCGCAGATGCGAAACTCGTGTTCACTCATAGCTGCGTCAAAGTGCATCTGCATCCGGACAGCTGATCGATCAGCTGTGGCTGATAAAAACGTAAACAAAGGCTGTCGAATTGGCAGTTGCAAAATTGAAATGGAGCACTTACCAACTATTTTGGCTGTTGTACAACCGCAAAAGCACAAATTGCGTCAGAATTTATCCGCCCTAAATTTAAATGAATAAATGACAAGGAATTTTAGTTTCTCTAATGATTTTTCTGTAACAACGACCCAATTACCCAAAGAGTGTCTATAGGTGGTATAGGCATCCAAAATCTTTAAAATAAGGTAGAGGAAGGCGGTTTATATTAAATAAAAACTATAGGGGACATATTGGGGCAAGAATATATAGAAAAAAACGCCAACCACTATGTTGGGCATGCTTGTAGCTTTGGCGCCACGTTTTAAATTCCATTTTTCATTTGTTCCTCGCCAAGTTTGTTTACATTTTCGTGGTGAATGGTCAAATTAAGAAGAAGAATCAGAATTGCACCGAAAAACTATCGCCTAACTATCGCCAAACAAACCGTGTTTAGATTTTAATGTTGATCTAACGGCGGTCCATTTGGGAAAATTCGGAACGGCAAAACCTTATGGACCTTTTGTTTAACGGACGGTGGATGCGCTTTGACGGTGTGTAGGAAGACCCTATTAAGTATATATATTAAAGAGACGCAATTTGGGACATTATGAAACAAGAATATAGTTTTTTGGACATACTTTGACGCCATCCATATTTCGATTGTTTCTCGTCAATTTTGTTTATGCTTTAGTGAATGCGCAAAAAAAAAAAAAACAGCATAAATACCAGTTAAACAAGTCCATCAAATTCGGATATAGTAATAGCCATATGATATAATAATGCAGTTTTCATTAATTAGCTACTTCATTAGAACCTTGAAAGAGACCACTATATGTGTAATTTTGCTTGGATTATTTTGTTAACACGACTACAGTCACACCGACCGTTAAAGGTAAACAAAAAAAAAAAACGGCCGCCATTTGCGGCGTATTATACTGTCTTCCCACACAGCGCATCTGTGAGGAACGTTTGGGATTTTTCGCAGATGCGAAACTCGTGTTCCCACAGAGCTGCATCAAAGTGCATCTGCATCCGAACAGCTGATCGATCAGCTGTGGCTCATGAAAACGTAAACAAAGGCGGTCGAATTGGCAGTTGCAAATTTGAAATGGAGCATTTACAAACTATTTTGGCTGATGTACAACAGCAAAAGGCACAGATTGGGTCAGAATTTATCCGCAATACATTTAAATGAATTAAATGACAAGGAATTTTAGTTTTTCTAATGATTTTTCTCTAACAAAGAGCAAATTCCCCGAAGAGTGTCTATTGGTGGTATAGGCATCCAAAATCTTTAAAATAAGGTAGAGGTAGCCGGTTTATATTAAATAGTAACAAATGGAAACATATTGGGGCAAGAATATACAGAAAAAACGCCAAGAACTACTTTGGGCATGCTTGTAGCTTAGGCGCCACGTTTTAAATTCCATATCTCATTTGTTTCTCGCCAAGTGTGTATACACTTTCGTAGTGATGGTCAAATTTTCAGAGTTGCACCGAAAAACTATCGCCTAACTATCGCCAAACAAACGGTCGTTACATTCAGATGCGCTTTGATGCAGGGCCAATTGAGAAAATTCGGAACGGCAAAACCTTATGGACCGTTTGTTCAACGGATGCCAGATGCGCTTTGACGGTGTGTGGGAAGACCCTATTACTATGAATTTCTGAATTCCTCTTCGAAGTATTCTTGCATAAATACATGCAGAATCCTTTAAATTTATGTTTTAACTTATAATGCTTAAAATTTTTTTTAATTATTACCAAAAAAAAATTTTTAAATTAATTTTACAGCTAAAGAACCTTGCCACCGCAAAACATATTATTTTTCCTAATTTTCTAATATTTTTTTCAGTTCAAAAACCAGCGAAATTATATAAAAATAAAATTCTTATTGTGAGAACATACTGTCAATGAGCTGGCTAATACATTTTTCAATTACAATTTTCTTCATTAAACCCGTATTTTGTTATCGAGTATCTAGTATATATTCTGTAAATCTATCGATTAGCGCGGCAATGAAGTAGCTAATGCATTATTCGATGCTCGTAATTGTGTAAAACGCTATAGCGCTGCTAAATCTTTAATGAAGTCTCTAATGAATGCGCCTGTGTCATATGTATAACCGAAAGTTTGGAACGACACAAATTTTACTATCTGTTCCACGCATGGTGGATGGCAGTTGGATCTCTGTGGGAACAGGCTATTACGTCAAATGTAAGTTTAAAATCTGATAAAATTTGTCTGCGTTAAAATGGAACGGTAGGAAAAGTACACGGTGATGATTTTTTATCTAAATCTAACCACGGTTTGTTAAGCGATAGTTAGGCAGTAATTTTTCAGTGCAACTCTGATTTCTTCTTCTTAAGCCTAGTACTCTGACGAGAAAAATCCGCTGTATAAATTTAGACAGCGGCCAAACTCCATATAAAAAAAACGGTGTCGAAAAAAGAAGAAGAAGAACTTTTAGCCACGTCGTTTTTTTCCGGTACTCTGACGACGAAAATGAAGCCTGCGAAAATTGAATGGCGTTGCCAGATCAAGATAGTAAACAGCTGATATCGCGCTGTCTAAATAATTCATTTGATTTATTTAGACACCCCTAATGGAGGGAAAGTTGAAGGAAAAGGGTGGCATTGATAGGGGCTGTCAAGGGGAAGCCCATAATATGGAATTTAACCCACAAAGGACATTTTAAGGCCATATTTATTAATAATTTAAATATTTTATTTGAATATTTTTTTACAAACAGCTGTCCAGTGTGACCAAAGAAAATCCTTAAACGCCATAAAAAGTACATTTTCATGGCATTTCAGGATTTTCCTTAATTTTTTTTGGT
Source organism: Drosophila leontia (assembly GCA_008042735.1). NCBI lineage: Eukaryota > Metazoa > Arthropoda > Insecta > Diptera > Drosophilidae > Drosophila > Drosophila leontia. Next base: position 2,949 of record VNKB01001950.1, on the reverse strand, counting down.
CACACTAGCTCGGTAGCGAAATAAACAGCGATTCCGCTGTCTAATTTAGACAGCGGGTTTTTCTCGTCAGAGTACTAGGCTTTAACAGTGAAAATTTGCCCACCACTACGAAAATGTAAACAAACTTGGCGAGGAACATATGAAAAATGGAATTTAAAATGTCGCGCCAAAGCTACAAGTATGCCCAAAATAGTTGGTGTTTTTTTGTATATTCTTGCCCCAAAGTGTCCCCAATTGCTACCATTTATTATAAACCGCCTACCACTACCTCATTTTATAGATTTTGGCAGCCCATACCTTCTATACACACTTTCCGGTGAATTTGCTCATTGTTAGAGAAAAATCATTACAGAAACTCAAATTCCTCATCATCTGACGCAACCTGTGGTTTTGCTGTTGTTAACCGATATAGTTGATAAACTATTCATTTTACTCCCACATCGGCCGCTTCAGCCATCTTTGTTTACGTTTTCATGAGCCACAGCTGATCGATCAGCTGTTCGGATGCAGTTTAGCGCAGCTCTGTGGGAACACGAGTTTCATTTTTTTAAAAATCCCAACCGTCCCACACAAATGCGCTGAGTGGGAAGACAGTATAAAACAGTCATCTGTCTCTGGCCGAAAGGAAAAGAAAATACCCTTTTTATACCCTTGCAGGGTATTATAATTTCAGTCAGAAATTTTCAACCCAGTGAAGGAGACCTTTCCGACCGTATAAAGTATATATATTTCTACGCAAACTAGTCCCTTAGTTTTAAAGCTATCTTAATGAAACTTTTCATATATTCTTCTATATACTCTCACTGCTATATATGTCGGAACGGGCCGGATCGGAAAACTATATCATATAGCTGCTGTTGAAATCCAGCCCAATGCAAAACACGACACGTTTGATTTTATGGTTTTTAAATTGTTAATTTAATATAGCTTTTATAGCTCGACTTATCTGTTTCGTTCTCAAATCAAAAAGGGCAGAAAACTAGAGAGGGTAAGCTCATGTAGACATATCGAAACTCAAATATGAGAGAGTTCAACCATGCGATTATTTATCGCACAAGCTATGTTTATTTTGCACATCTTATTTAATAGGGATATTCTTACACACCTCCTCAAAATAAACAGAGATTATACTTTAATATAAACTAAATACAATGATTAAACTTCTATTTTGATAAGTCGAGCCCTCTGGGGAGTATTACAAAAATTAGTCCAACATTTGTTGCAAGGGGTTGGGGAAACCCAGAAAAAACTCAACCAGACCAATATAACTTAAATTGAATGTATTACATTATTAACCTAGTAATTATTAATTAAATTAGGAAAATACATAATATTAACTATTAATTTCTCATATGTGAATAAAGTGAAATAAGCTGTATATAAAAGAAATAAGAAAACAAAAAATATTCATTATTATTATTATTTTTGAATGTATGAATATTATATATATTCAAAGCAAGGAGATTTGTAATATACAAATCCAACTCCACATCAGTTAAGACCCATTTGATCTCTTAGTGCGATGAATCGGGGTCCAGGCAAGGGCTTCGTCAAAATATCTGCCAGTTGGTTTTCTGTAGGAAGATACTCAATAGTTATTAGTTTTTGTTCAACTTGTTCCCTAGAAAAATGGTATTTAATATCAATATGTTTCGTTCTCTTGTGGCATATGGGATTATTAGCAATGCTTATACAACCTTGGTTGTCCTCGAAAATCTTTATAGGTTTATTACATTGCAATTTTATATTTTGCGCTAAAGACTTTAGCCACATAGCCTCTCTTGTTGCCTCAAATAATGCCATATACTCGGCCTCAGTTGATGAAGCTGCAACGGAATTTTGTTTTTTTGTATTCCAGCAAATAAGGCATGAATCGAACATTTTAAATGCATAACCAGTAGTACTCTTTCTATTGTTCTCGCTACCAGCCCAATCTGAATCGACATACCCAGTAAAAACATTTGTGTAATTAACACTTTTTGTAAAACATAAGCTCAAATTGACAGTACCTTTTAGATATCTCTTGACCCTTTTAAGACATTGCCATAGTTCCTTATTATTCTTTACTGTATATCTACTTAATATACCAATGGCTGTACGCAAGTCAGGTCGGGTACAGAGCATTATGTACATCAAACATCCAATGACCTCTCGACATGGTGCGTTATAAGTTTCATCTAGATTCAAGGCTTCATAATTTAGTTTATTCGGAAGTGGAGTGCCAACTGGATTACATTCATTCATACCAAATTTATTTAAGACGTTATTAATGTAAGCAGTTTGACTTAATTCAAGTTTACCTTGACATCTATTTATTTTTATCCCAATAAAATATTTGATTTCTCCTAAGTCAGTCATTCTAAGTTTACCTTTTAAATAATCCTTAAATCTGGACCTCGTATCTAAATTTGAGGTGGCTATGACCAGATCATCCACATATAATAACAGATATATGTTTTTATTTATGTCTAAATTGATTTATTTAATTTACAGACTTTGTTGTTTTTACAATCTAGGCCTTGGGGAAGGGACATATAAATTTCATCTTCTAAATGTCCATTCAAAAACGCTGTCCTTACATCCATTTGGTGTATCTTAAGATCGTATTGACTTGATAAGGCTAAAATAAATCGGAAACTAGTTATCTTTGCTACTGGTGCAAAGGTTTCGTCATAATCAATCAAATATTGTTGTGAGTAACCACAAGCAAAAAGTCTAGCTTTATATTTGATAGGGTTACCCGACTCATCTTTCTTTATTGTAAAAACCCATCTACAGTTTATAATGTTTTTATTATTAGGTTTCTCAACAAGAGTCCAAGTTTCATTAATAAAATGAGCATCTAACTCTTCTTTAATCGCTTGTTCCCATTTTAGCCTGTCGTCTCTATCTTTTAAGTCATTGTAAGTATTGGGTATGTCATTAAAAATAGTTTGAGAATATAGCAAA
>VNKB01001948.1:0-13375 GCA_008042735.1 Drosophila leontia | reverse complement strand
GTGACCATCTGTGAGTCCGAGAATGCCCACAGGTGACGACAAGAAGCCACGTGTGCTCCCGTCAATCCGTCAAAGGCAGCCATTGCCATCCCAAGGGCAAAAAACGACAATTCTGTGAAGGTTACGCGATCCGTGTCCAAGATGGCTCAAAAGGCGATAGATATTGCCCTTAAGAAATTTATTGCCACAACAGACCGGGTTAGCCACTTAGAGGCTAACCTGCACACTCCAGCTGCTCCTGACACGGACAGATTGTCCCCTGGCATGTGCCAAGTCCACCGGGACCAAATTCGGGCTCTGTGGGAAAAGGTGGCGAAAAGCTACGGAAGCTGCTCCGACCTCCTTGCCGGATCCGACGACACTAAGACCATTGCATCAGAGCTAGAATCGAAGTATAGTTACTGCTATTCTATGTTTTCGAAGTGTGTGGTTCAGCTGCAGGACGTAATTGACAGGACCGCCTTCCAATCCACACAGGCTTCCGCCAGTAGTCAACCACCGCCTTCTACGGGTTGTCGTCTGCCACCAGTGGACACCGAAGTCTTCACTGGGGACTCTATTTTACTGCGATATACTTTTTACTGCGATCTATATCCAAAATTCGCGTCTCACACTGGTGGAAGAGCTGTTCCACCTGTTGTCAAAGACAAGTGGCGATGCACATGCCATTGTGTCGAAGGCCCCTCTCACAAACGAAGGGTACATCTCCGCATGGCAGAGCCTCACCGAACGGTTCGAAAATCGGCGGTTGCTCTTCAACAGCCAGTTGAAAATCCTATTCAACCTTCCGGCAGTCCCCCAAGAGTCAGGAGCCGCTCTGAAAGAGCTGCAAGGCACCATCCAGAGTTGCCTTACAGCCTTATCTATGTCCTCCATCCAAGTCGAAACCTGGGATTGCCTCCTGGTATACATGGTTTCCACAAAACTTCCCAAAACCACACTGTCTATGTGGGAGCAATCCGTCCACAGCAAGGCCAAAATTCCGACCTGGAACGAGTTAAACTCGTTTTTGATAGAGCGTCACCGTACGCTGAAGGCTATCGACGACATCAGGCCTAGCAGTTCGGGGCAAGTTCCCCCCAAATCGACCCCTGCAAGCGCCCCAGCGCACCGGCTCAACTCTTATGAGGCCAGAGTGACTCCAGCCCCAAAAAGGTGCGATTTTTGCTCCAGGGAAAACCACCCTATTCGCGTATATCCGCGCTTGCTGGAATTGAATGTGAACGGTCGCTCCGACTACATCAAGAGGAAGCAGCTTTGCCTGAATTGTTTCGCACGAGGGCACCAGCAGCGGGACTGTAGAGTGCCCATAGCTGTTTCACATGCCACAGCCGGCACCACACCCTCCTGCATCGTGGCAATCTATTCGCGACCGCTCCGACTCCGTCTGCGCCAGCGAGGCCGCGGCCCGCGGATTCCCCAAGAAACACGAGCACTTCAGAAGATCACTCTGACGTGCAAGTGTGCTCCGCTTTCGGCTCAAAAGTCGTCCTGTTGGGCACCGCTCTTGTCGATATTTGCCATCTGGGGTGCACTTTCCAAGCGCGTGCCTTGATTGACTCTGGTTCCGAGGCGACCTTCATTACTGAGGGGCTATTCAATCTCGTGAAACTTCCGTTCGAGACCATTCAAGCCCAAGTCTCCGGCTTTAACCAAATCATTGCCGCTCAGTCCACGAAATTTTGCCATTTCTCCATTCGAGCGCCTTCCAAAGGCGGACTGCAGTTGGAAACGGCAGCGTACGTCCTTCCGCAGTTGGCCGGGCGTCTGCCTTCGTACCCCGTCCCACCCCCGTTCCTGACATACCTCTTGCGGACCCCAAGTTCTTTGAGAGCTCCCAAATCGATGTCTTAATAGGAGCCGACATTCTTCCGTCAGTCCTCCTAAGCAACTCCAAGGCGAATATTTGTGGTTCTCTTTTCGGCCAGGAAACCATTTTTGGGTGTGTGTTCAGAGGTCTCATATGTCCGAGTGCCTCCCGAAATGTGTCCGCCTTCTCCACACGAGTCATCTGCGGCTCCGACGACTCGCTGGACCAGCTCCTCACCAAATTTTTGGAAGTAAAGGAAGTACCCACACAGATCGTCTCTGAGTCTGATTCTGTCTGTGAACACAATTTTGTCCAAACTACACGCAGGGACAGTTGTGGCAAGTACATTGTGACGCTCCCCTTGCGCGACCCCGAGCATAGCGGTTCCGAGCTCTCATCTTCAAGATCCTTCGCTCTGGCTCAATTTCTGCGTAACGAACAGCGCCTAAAAAGGGATCCTCCCCTCAAGGCCCGATACGACTCTGTGATCCAAGAATACTTCGACTTGGGCCACATGGCCGAAGTTTCTTCGAGGAGCCGTTCCGCTACTTATTACCTTCCGCATCATGCGGTTCTCAAGCCCGAAAGCACAACCACTAAGGTGCGGGTGGTCTTCAACGCCTCTAGCCCTTCCGCAAACCGGACAAGCCTTAACGATATTCTCTATGCGAGCCCGGTCTTACAGTTCGACCACACAATTCAAATCCTAAAGTGGCGATACTTTAGGTTCGTTTTCAATGCCGACATCGAGAAGATGTATCGGCAGATTTGGGTAGACGCCAACCATACTCCATTCCAGCGCATTCTGTTTCGCAATCCCGAAGGGGAAATCTGTGACTTCGAATTGAAAACGGTCACCTTCGGAGTCAATTTTGCTTCTTTCTTAGCGATCCGAGTCCTGAAACAGCTCGCTGACGACGAAGAGTCGAGGTATCCGCGGTCCAGTCGGATCATTCGACAGTTTATGTACGTCGACGATGTTCTCGCAGGGGCCGACTCCAAAACTGAGGCGCAGGTGGTTATCCGCGAGCTCCAGGGGGCCCTGAGTTCAGCGGGACTCCCACTCAAAAATTGGACCTCCAATAGTAAGGCGATTTTGGCCAACATCCCGAATGACCATCTCCTTCACTCCGATTTCCTGGAAATCGACTCTGAGAGCACGGCTAAAACTCTCGGCGTGCGGTGGAAAGCGACGTCCGACGAGTTTTACTTCATTCCGCCAAAATTGATCTCGGAATCGTCGTTCACCAAGCGTCAGGTCCTATCTCAAATTGCCAAACTTTTTGATCCGGCAGGCTGGCTAGCCCCCTTCGTTGTCCCGGCAAAGATGTTTATGCAGGACATTTGGCTCCAGTATCTAGGGTGGGACGATTCTCTTCCTCAAGACTTTTATCAAAGATGGATTGACTTCCTGGAAGGTTACTCCGCACTTGACAATATTTGTATTCCCCGATGGGTCACGTTCCGACCGCATTTGAACATCGAGCATCATGGATTCTGCGACGCATCTTAGAAGGCGTACGGTGCCGCCATTTACGTCCGGGTGGAGGTTGGGTCCACGGTAGAGGTGACGTTACTAACGTCAAGGACGCGTGTGGCCCCAGGAAAAACGTTGTCGCTTCCGCGGCTCGAGTTGTGCGGAGCCTTGCTCTTGTCCGAGATGGCTGCCGCCATCCTTTCGAAGATGCCCGGGCCTGCATCCGCCTTGCACTGTTGGACGGACTCTACAATTGTTCTCGCCTGGTTGCATAAGCCGGCGTGTCACTGGACGACGTTCGTGGCAAATCGGGTGACCAAAATCACCCAGTTTACCGAGGTGGAAAAGTGGGCACATGTTCGCTCCGAGCACAACCCGGCAGATCTCGCCAGCCGGGGAGTAGCGCTTCAAGACCTCGCGGAGAGCCAACTGTGGTGGCATAGGCCTGCCTGGTTGCGAAGGCCCCGAAGCGAGTGGCCCATGCAAGCCGATGTCTCCCCTGTAACTGACCTCGAGAAGCGAGCAGTCAAAGTCCATGTTGCGAAGGTTCCCCCTGAAGACATTCTTGAACGTTTTTCCACACTCGATAAGGCGTCGCGAGTTCTCGGCTACGTCCATCGCTTCATCCAGCGCTCGCGGAAGCTCCTGTCGTCGGTAGAGGATCACTTAACAGCTTCTGAAATCGTGTCAGCTGAGCTACTTCTTATTTCCGTGACGCAACGCAGGCACTTCGTCCTTGAGATGGGCTGCTTAAGCCAAAAACGACCAATTCCAACATCCAGTCTGGTTTAAAATTTGAACCCGTTCCTTGATTGTAATGGGCTCATGAGAGCATGCGGCCGGGTTACAACTTCTGAACTTCTCCAATACGATGAACGACATCCCATCATCCTCCCATACGACTGCCATCTGTCTCGACTCATCGTCCATTTTACGCATCGGATAACGCTGCACGGCGGTAATCAGCTAATGATCCGTCTGATCCGTTTCAAGTTCTGGATCCCGAGGGTGAGGAATTTGGTTAAGTCTGTCATATATTCGTGCAAGGTATGCGTCATCCACAAAAGAAAGTTGCAAACGCAACTCATGGGAGACTTGCCAAAGGAACGGACCTCCTTCTCGCGTCCTTTCACATATACAGGCATGGACTACGTCGGTCCCTTCGACATCAAAAATTATACGGGACGAGCCTGTCTCATGACCAAGGGGTATGTGTTGGTGTTCGTGTGCTTCTCCACTAAGGCCATTCACTTAGAGCCTATGTCCGACCTTACTACGGAAAAGTTTCTCGCCGCTTTCGCCCGTTTCGTGTCTCGAAGAGGATGCCCCCGTCAAGTGCAGTCGGATAACGGAAAGACTTTCGTGGGGGCGGCTGCCCAACTCTCCCGAGACTTTCTCCACGCTCTCAAAGAGCCTGTGACGGGGGCCAATGGTCACCAGCAGCTGCTCTAGCAGTTCATTCCTCCGGGAGCATCCCACATGGGAGGCTTGTGGGAAGCAGGCGTAAAAAGCTTCAACACCTTGTTGTACACGTTTGAAGAGCTTTCCCCACTTCTGGCTAGAATCGAAGCGTGCCTGAATTCGCGTCCGCTCGCTCCAATGTCCGAAGACCCCGCCGACTTGTTGGCACTTACGCCTGGGCACTTTCTGTTTGGAGGCCCTCTCCTCGCCGTGGTTGAACCCGAGATCAAGGGGGTCACCACATCCATTATAAACCGCTGGCAACATCTGAAGGCTCTCTATCAGCACTTTCGTCTGCGATAGAAGGAGGAGTACCTCAAGGAACTCCATAAGCGGAATAAGTGGCTAGCTCCTACCAGAAATCCCTGTGCCGGTGATATGGTAGTCGTCAAGGAAGATAACCTTCCGTCCAATGAGTGGCGAATAGGCAGAATTGACGCGGTGATTCCAGGAATCGATGGCTATGTCCGTGTGGTCGACATCCGCACCGCGCGGGGACTCATCAAGCGTTCCATTGCGAAGGTCGTCCTGCTTCCGATGCAGGAGGCTTCGGCTCTGTCCGATCTTCGCGTCGCTAGGCGAAGAGCGGCCGCTCGCGCGCTCCAATTCTTATCTCCCGCTCCCGATATGTAAAGTTATGGACATTATTTCTAAATCTGAAGCCCAATATAGCGGACCAAGTCCATGCATATTAATTGAAATTACCCCGACGCCCTCGGCCTTCTCTTTTTTTCCGGTGGTTTTCTTGTGTCTATTCGAGTTAACATTCTTGTTGGAGCGCGGTTTTTTTGGTGCCTTGTGAAGAATTTATTACGGAAGAGTTCCCCAGCCGAACATTGGTCTTATAGAGCCGGATTTTCTTGGATTCCGGATTTTTGCAACTCCGCCCCACCATCAGTTCTCGGCGTCTTTTTTCTTCCGTCAACGATAAGTACGAACAATTCCGTCGCCCCCTCGCTGCCAATCTTCAGCAGTAGTCCGAACAATAAATTTCGGTCACTCTGCTGCAAGATTAATTTTCAGTGCGAGTTTTCCTGACAACGGCAGTTGAGGAATTTTCCATTCTTCCATTTTCTGCAATTCGTGATTATGAACATCGCCATAATTTTTTAACCGTCTTTACATTTAAAGACATAGATTTTTTTCGCACAATAAAAATAAAATTCCAAACTCGGTAAGACATATAAATTTATTAAAAATAAATTAAAAGTTCCAAATACTGCATACTAACAGCTATTCTGTTTCAACATAATCCACATATATATGTATTTTATATTTTCGCTCTAAATATTAAAGCTGTGACGGTCTGTCGTCCACGGTTAGCTTAGCGGGACGTCCAGGGTCCGTTTCAGGAATTAATTTGGTTCAGGCGTGGTTGCTGTAAGAGATTCCGAACCAGTCCCAGAGTAGAACGCTAGAGGATTATGCCGTTAAATGTATCTTAATCTTTATTTACTTAAAAGGTACAATTCTTCATAATTTCATGCCGGGTCTTGCTCCTAGGGTACGCCGTGGTTCCGAGTTGTCTTCCTTGTCCTGCTTTGCGGCTGTCCAGTAGGGAAGATGCCGATAGTTTCGCCCAAAGGTGGGTCTGTGGCCCTAAAAGCCTCCCACAAGCGAATGCGTTCGGACTTGTAAGTCATTTACGAGATCGAACTCGAAAGTCAACTCAGAGAATTGGACTCGAAATTAAACAGTGGTTCGGACTCGCAAGTCAGCAGAGAGGATCGGACTCGAAAGTCTGCAGAGTTCGGACTCGCAAGTCAGCAGAGAGAATCGGACTTGAAAGTCAGCAGAGTTAGGACTCGCAAATCAGCAGAGAGAATCGGACTCGAAAGTCTGCAGAGTTCGGACTCGCAAGTCAGCAGAGTTCGGACTCGGAAGTCGGCAGTGTTTCGGACTCGAAAGTCAGCAGAGATAATCGGACTCGAAAGTCTGAAGAGGTTCGGACTCGAAAGTCAGCACTACAATGTATTGGTTGGAACCTGGGTTTACCTGGTTCCAGAAAAAGTGACTGTTTGGTGATTACAATCGCAATCAGCGGCTGAGTGATTTCTCCAGTGCCGGGGCCCGCTTTATATAGGCCCTGGCGAGGCTTCAATGTGGCCAGAGTCGTGTGCGGGATTAGCCCGAATAGTGTGACCAGCCTCTGTTCGGTCCAGTGTGACCAGCCTCTGTTCGGTCCAGTGTGACCATTCGTTCGTGATAAGTGGCGCGCGCGCGCATTCTATTCAATTTATATTCATTATGTCGCCGATCCATTTCCTTATGTCGCTAATTGCTCCTATTTTGTTATATTTCCTACTATATTATTCCAATTGTGCGCGTACACGCGTCACAAAGCTAGTACACACATTAATAAAAAATAAATAAAGAATAAAAATTGCATAAAAATTATGAACCATTGTCAGTGAAAAAAATAATGCAAAGATCGCGTGATGCTCTAAAAAGCTGTATTTTTGGCTATGTATGTGAGCTTTAAGCTTTCATGTTGTTAAGCGGTACAGTGATGAGCATTATTCTAGGTGCGATTATATGAAATGAATAACAAGTAAAGAAGCAATGAAATGACCTATCTATTTCTCAATATACCGGCCCCCCCTGAACGACTGTTCGTTTCAAAGGAAGCACAGCAATTTGTAATAGGCCGCTTGTAGATTCCTCTAGCGGTTTTCGCTGTGACGACACGGATCCTTTGATCCTGGCCAAGATGCACCTCAACGATTCGTCCCAACAACCACATGCTTGGCGGTTGATTTGGCTCCTTCAGCACAACCAGGGTGTCCATGGCACTGTTCTAATCATCTTGTTGCCATTTCGTGCGAGCTTGAAGTGTACTGAGATACTCTAAATTTCAGCGTTTCCAGAACACTTGAACCTTGGCCTGCAATTGCCTCCATCGCTGCAGTCTGTTGATGTTTACATCCAGGAGAGATGGCTCTGGTACCGAAGTGAGAGGCTGACCTGTTTAAAAATGCGAAGGGGTTAGCGGATTAAGGCTGTGGTCGCTGGGTGCGCACAAAGGACGAGAATTCAGAAGTCCTTCAATCTGTATGAGCAGTGTCGAATATTCCTTGAATGTTAGTGCACTGCTGCCAACAACTCGTTTCAGGTGCAGCTTAATAGATCGCACACCAGTCTCCCAAATGCCTCCAAAATGGGGTGCAAAGGGCGGGATGAAATGGCAATTAACTTCGTGACTCGACAAGAAACTCGAAATCTCTTCGTTTTACTTTGGGAAATTGCGATCTGTTGGATTTCCGCTAACTCTTTTTTAGCTCCATGAAAAGTTGTGCCATTGTCTAAGTATAAATCCGAGACGGGCCCACGGCGGGACCAAAAGCGTTGAAAGGCGGCAATAAACGCAGATGTTGTCAAATCACTGACCAGTTCAATGTGTATCGCCTTTGTAGATAGACAAACGAAGATGGCAAACCAAGCCTTTCTAAACTTTGGCGTCCGACCTGTAGATATTTTTATCGATACAGGTCCAGCATAATCCAAACTAGTGTGAAGAAAACAGCGGGCAGGTTGAACTCAAAATCTGCCATCAGTTGAAAGGCCGTGTGTCTTCGCTGCAAGAAGCAAGTTCGGCAATTGAATACAGTTTTGCGGACGAGGTTTCTAGTTTCTAGAATCCAATATCTTTATCGTAAACTATATAGCAGGCCAATTGCTATGATTAGGATCTGGTCACACTAATCGTGAGGGGATATAAAGGTCTGCTGCCTGCGAGCAGAGATCATTGGTTTGAGGAGCACTTAGGAAGAAGACGTAAAACGTGTACAATAAATATTTGTCTTTAACTGAGTGTATTCCATTCTAAAGAATTCTTTCTGAACGTGCGTAAATATCCTAAATCGTGCATATTGTAGCTCCCACGCTGATAAGAACGGTTGGAGTTGAGTCCTTCCACGAAAACGATAAACGAAGCGAAAGCAGTAGCTAAGTATCCTCAGTAAGCGAGACCATGAGGAGATTTGTTGATCATACAGGTGAGCGAATTTCCGTCGTCGGAAATTTGTAGATTAACTTTGGGTTCGGCCTTTACCTCCAAGTATGCCTCTTCTTTTGTCGACAAAACAAACTTACCCTTAGCGGGTGGCCAAGTTGAACGTGACTCAGATAGCTAAGCTGGTCCATTCCACCAGATTTGATGATCGACGAGGTCCTTTGGCAATATGCCTCGGAAAGCGCAATCTGTAGGATTATCGTCACTTCGAATATGTTGCCAGCAGCTTCTTGGACAGACTTCTAAAATCTCAGCAGTGCGATTGAAAACATATGAATTCCATGTCCGATGAGGAGATGATAGCCAATGCAGGACTATTTCGGAGTCTGACAAACAATTGACCAGGGAAATCAATTTAGAAAGCAAATGGGCTGCGTTTAACTCAAGTCGAGGAATGGATATGGGCTTAATAGGTGCGACTCGAGTTTTGACCATTATCAAGTTGACAGCGTATCCAGCGCTCACTGTGAAACGACTATAGATGACGGCCGCATATGCCTGAGATGAAGAATCCGCAAATCCGTGCAGCTCAATTGCTTGACTTGGTGTTGAAATGTAGCGAGGAACTCGACAAGTTTCCATTAAATACATTTCAGATACGAATTGTTGCCATAAATGGGGGTGTAATACCTCACTCCATTCGACAGAGCTGAGCAAACTATCTTGAAATAGAATCTTTAGAAAAACAGTGGTGGGCGCAAGCAAACACAGGCGATCGTAAATCTTGGCTAGCTCCGATAGCAAAGTGAGTTTCGTAAGAGCAGTTTTAATTTCAGGGGATGCTAGCTTGAAGAAGATTTAGTCAGTTTTAGGTTTTCAACATGCAGTGTCCTCTTTTAGTAAAGTTGTAACACCGACTTTAAATTAGGATATAGTTTATTTCACTCGACTTTTAACTTGTAACTTAATTTTACAAAATATAGATTATATATTGGTGCTGATCCGAAACGTGTGCGATCAAAGCGAGAGTATATTAAAGAAGGGAGCCAGAAACTAGTAGGTAAGACCGCTCCTGGTGACTCTGGCCACTCCATCAACACTACCGGATCCAACATTCGGCCCTCCTGACGTTTGATTCGACCCGAATGGTTTCATGTACTCCGCAACTGTCTTGGTTCTATATGGCCCCTTTCCTTGTCCGACTCTTTCAACTTCATAACGCCCATGATTATTAATCTTAACTACCTTATAGGGACCTAAGTACTTTCCTTTCAACTTTAAGCCTGTTCCATACTGGGTGCGTTTAATAGCTACTAAATCATTTACTGCATACTGGCTTTCTACCTTTCTTTTAGAGTCAAATGCCCTTTTGTTTTTTGTTTGAATATCCTGAATATTCTGCCTTGCTTTTGCTCGCAACTTCTCTCTTTCATCATTTAGCTCTGATATTAAACATTCCTGCATCAACTCCTTTAACTCCAAATTACTGAAAACACGCATATCGAGGCCTGTTAGAATCTTAAACGGAGACGCTTTTGTACTCCTGGGCTCAGTGTTATTAATCGTCTGTTGTACCTTGCCAACCTGCTTATACCAGCATCCTGGACTCTCCTCACTCGGTTTAGATAACATTGGAACCACTATCTTGTGCATGCGCTCTACCTGTCCATTACCTCTGGGAACTCCTGTAGCAATTAGCAAGTGCTGTATTTTCTCCCTTTCTCAATACTCTTTGAACAAGTGTGAAGTGAAAGCAGCTCCTCGATCCGATACAATCCTGTATGGGTTACCAAAAATGACTGACTGACGCTCCAAGCAACTCAAAACTTCTTCAACCACAGTACTTCGTGTAGGATATAACCATACGTACTTTGAAAAGGCATCCACTATTACGAGAATGTGATTATAGCGCTTTTTGGTCAACTCCATCGGGCCAACATAATCTATATGATACGTAACCAACGGCTTGTCACCTTTATCGATTGGTGTAAGGAACCCTTCTTGCCTACCAGCTTTGGCATTCACTAAGATACACTCGACGCAGCTCTCAACGATTCGTGCTATCTTCTCTTTAGCCTTTTGAATGTAGTACGACTTTTCGACCAACTCCTGAGTCTTTTTTTTAAGAAAAGTTCGAATTATCTCGTCTTCCATAAGCGATGGCACTACTAGCAACTCCTTATTCTGATCCTTGAATAAAATTCCGTTGGATATATAAAAATCTTCATAGCCTTTTGTCTCAACAACACTCTTCACTTCTCTTATTATTATGTATTAAGCTATCCGTCACAACAAAACAATACACCCTGCTCAACGCATCCACATGTCTCATCTTGCTACCTGACCTATGTTCAATTTCATAGTCGAAATCTTGCAAGTACATCGCCCAACGCGAAGCCTTTAATTTTTCAAAAGCTTATACTTGCATTTCTTTGATCTGCAACTTTGCTTCCTTACGCAACAAATCAGACAATGGCTATGCAATACCTTCGTAGTTGTCTACGAACCTTCGAAAATACGACGTCAAACCTAAAAAAACGTTGAATTCTCTTCTTATCACGAGGAATCGGAAAATTAGCAACCGCTCTAGATTTCTCCTCACCTGGTTTGATTGTACCTTTTTCTACAATGTATCCACGAAATGTACTCTCTTCTTCAATAACTGACACTTTCTCCAATTTATACGCAAACCGTTTTCTTCTGCCACTTTCAAAACTCGCCCTAACTTCTGGCCGCCCTGTTCAACATTCTTGCTGGCAATGATCACATCATCCATGTATACTACTGCATCGTCGTTTTTTATCAAATTCCGTAAGACAGCCATTATAAATCTAGTAAACACTGCTGGAGAATTTGTGATACCGAAAGGTACAAACATGAACTCGTACTGCCCACTCATGGTAACAAACGAAGTGTACTTCTGAGATTCTGGTGACACAGGAACATGAAAGAATCCATTGGTCAAATCCAGGGTTGTGAAAATCTCTCCACCTTGCAGTTTCTCAATAACGCAATCCATATGTGCTGTTGGAAAGTTTTCTCTGACTATATTTTCGTTCAATTTGCGGTAGTCGCAGCACAAACGCTTCTTACCATTCTTCTTGTCAACTAAAACAAGTAAACTCTGACGTACTTGGTTTAATTATACCTTCCTTAAGCCATTCTTCGACCTGACCATCAACTATCTTTTGATCGGAATAGGCCAAACGCCTTGTATGTTGATATACTGGCAATTCATCTATCAACAAAATCTTCATTTCCACTGGCGAACTTTTATTCCTCTTCGGATTATAATTCTTCACCAACAACTCTACTTCTGCAGCGCCACCTTTAGTTAAATGATCCAATTCCAACCCTAACTCTCGATCTTCTGTGCTTAACATGCAAAGGCTACCAAATTCATTCATTAACTGCATGCAGGAACTCTCAGTTATCTGCGCCTGGTCTTGTTGGATGCACTGCACCCTTTTCGAAAACACAGTTCCTTTCTTCGTGACCATTATTTCGACATTCTACAAAACGTTATCCCTAAAATTGCATCGAACTTCACATCTTCATCTGGAATTACGTGGAATTCAATCCACATTTCTATGCCGTCGATACTGACTGGCGCTTTGAAACTGCCGAAAGTCAGCACCTGACTTTCTCCAATTCCTGTCAAAACTCTTTGCCTGCCCATCAAACTGCCTACGCCTACGCCAAGTTTTAAAAATACACGCCTACGCATTAAGCAAAGCTCCGCTCCTGTATCGATAAGTCCTTTGAATTCAACATTCGAGCAAAAAACAGATTTCAGCTCAAGACCGCAAGCAACTGGTTCACGAGCTTGCTTTGGGATTACTTTCTCTGCCTGAACCACATTTGTTCTCTCCTCAGTTTTGACTTGAGCCTCTGCTCTGCATTGCGCTGCTCGGTGTCCTGGCCGATTACATTTGAAACATTTCTCCTGCACTGGACAATCTCTTTTCATATGTGACGGATCTCCACACCTGAAACATTTCCTCACAGACTCCGTTGTCTTTTCTTTAACGAATTCAATTCATGCCTTACCGCCCTGAGAAATGTACTTGTTGTCTGACTTATATGTGCTTCTTGCTTTTTGGTATGCTTCAATCTGCCACTTCAAGTCTTTTAAATTTCTAGCCTGGTACAACATAGATTTATTTGACCGTGCATCTGGAATTCCTTCTACGAAGTACTCAATCAGACTTTCATCCTCCAAACGGATAGGTTTAGCTATCTCCATTAAGGCATAGAGATACTCTTGCAAAGATTCTCCCTTATGCTGACGACGTTTTCCCAACCTGCGATGAATCTCTGCTGTAGATATCTGTACTCCAAACTCTTGCAACAATGCTGACTTCAAACTTTCCCAGTCATTAATGTCTCTCTGGCTACGCACAAACATTTTTGCTGCTCCACTCAGTAACTGTTTTGCATAAACAAACTGCTGCAGTGAACTCCACTCTACGGTAGCTGCACAATCTTCTAGCTCCTCAATCCATAGATCTATGTTGGGAACACCTACGCCTGAAAACTGAGAAACGCTTCCTTCGACGTCTTTCAAAGTAAACCATGATCTAGACTGTCCCTGCGCTTCTTGGCCATGTTGTCTAACTGCCCTGTTGCGGTTATTGATCGGTGTGGAGGATGTTGACCTAAACTCAGCGGCCTC
>VNKB01001946.1:0-12933 GCA_008042735.1 Drosophila leontia | reverse complement strand
GGGGGGAGGGGACGTGTGCGGCACGAGTACTGTGGGGTTAAAGGGGGGTGGCTGGGCGCCCGGGTGGTGGTTACTCTGCAGAAATCACACACAACCCGCTTGCATGGCGGCTCATTTTGGTGAATAATTGAGACAATTACGCATATAGCATATATATAGTTAGGTCGTGGGGGTTTTTGAAGCCCTGCAGCCTACGAAGATCTAGGCAATTTGTATTTTAAGTGGCATTAAAAAAATATATTCGCATTAACATATATGTAAGGGCAGCGGCTGGCATGGCAATGTGGCGCACATATAGCAAATAGGCATAATTATATCCAGGCAGGCAAGACCAGGCCATAATATAAAATGCAAGACGCGTGGCTTAAAAAGGGGATTGCAGCCAAGAAAGTGGCAAGGACCTAGGGCCAAAAAACTAGTGTATTATCTTTTTAAAGTTATGGCCATGGAAACCAATATATTTTACATGAATTGGTAATTTATGAGAACTTCTGAATGCATTTTAATCAGGTTGCGAGAGTATCAATCAAAAGGAACAGAAGTTTACTTCGGCAAGCCAATGTTTGTATACCCCTTATAAGTTACTATTGTATCGGAACCCGAATTTGAAATCAATCATAACTCAGTCAAAAAATCATCAAATTCAATTCGGAAAGGTTCTCTATGCTAGTTTTTTCTAGGTTAACAAATCTGCATACTGAATTTGAAATTCTAAAAAATTAAATTTTTCGATGATTTTTGACAATTTTAACGATGTAACCCCTTACAAAATTTTAAAAAAATTAACCAAAATTTTTTTTTCTTCTAACATGGCTAAAAAGATTAGCCCGTTGATGCTGATCAAGAATATATATACTTTGTAGGGTCGGAAATGGCTCCTCCACTGCATTATGGCCTGCAAGGGTATAAAAAGTGAACTCCTCCATGAACTCCTCCGTGACCTCCTCTTTATTTATCAAAATACTCAAAACTAAACTAAAAACCAATATTACCCATATAACTTATTCATTATTGTAAGAGCCTTATTAGTGACCATTTTAATATGTTATTTCAAGACCTTTTCAAATAGATTGTTAAGGTCAAAAGTCCGGATAAAATGAACAACATTTATTCTCGGCCTTTTTGGATATTTCCCCATTTCGGACAACATAAGTAAAATCAGCTTAATCTCCAACTGAGTCACTTGAAAAGTATTTCATTTCTGTGGCTTGCGGCTTGTGCCCTCTGGCATATTCATTAAAATTCTACTCTCAGTTCAAGTGGCAAGTTCCCTTTTCGAGGCAGTCGCTTCTGGGGGCATGAACTTCACCAATTGAGCATGGAAATAGTTTTCGCTTTTTTTACGATGGGCCTCAATTGACTTTGATGGGCCATTCCATATTAATTTTATTAATTCCTGTTTTGGCAATCAAAGCAATTGGTTTTTGCTGCCGCATAAAGCACAAAGGCAAAAAGTGAGTGAAAAAAAGGTAAATATTAATCATTAAATGCGACTCTAGGGCAAAAGTATTTTAAGTGAGTTAATTGTCGCGGGCAGCAGTCGTTGCAGCGACGGGAAAAAAGCGAATGCGAAAACGAGGCCATAAGTTATGCCATTTTTCCCAGTTTCCCTCGTTTTCCTGCCCTCACTCCAGCGAATTGAAAAGTTAAAAAAGTTACAAATATATGCACTATATACGGTAAAATGTTGTTAATTACGTTTTCATACGCAACAACAGCAATTTGCAGCCCTTACACACAGTCTGGTGTGCAGCGAAAAATAGTTTACTAAAACCGTGGCGAACCGTGTTGCATTTACTGTTGCAATTTGTGTGTCCCTGTGTGCCTTGTGCAAAACACAAAACACGAATTGCCATTTAACTGGCTTTTTTCTTTGGTATGAATCTACACATATGTATATGCCGGTAGGGGTATCCGTATCCGTATCTGCACAGCCTTGCCTTTGGGCCTCCCGAGAGTCAGAGATACAAGTGCAGGTTGATTTTTTGCCAGGACCAGCACTAAATTTGGAACTAATTGGGGATAATCTGGCAGCTGGCAGGCGGAGCAAAAGAGATATATGGGATATTTTACAGAATATTTCCAATAATAATGCATCTTGCGAAAAGAAACATGAAATATTTATCCAATGTATGGTTTAAATACAAATTTCCCAGCTTTAAAATAAATATTTATAAATTATAAGGCCACTATAAAAATAGTAATAATAATTATCTGGTATTTGCAACGATGTAAGGTGTGTCCTAAATTAATAAAACAAATATTGACATACCTTTTTTATACAGAAATCTATTTGTTAATCGTCGAATTATGTTATACTTTTCAGAAACCAAAGTTTGTTGAATATATTAATATTTTTTCTACCTTTTAAATTCAAAAATTTCACCTTAGATGTAGATTTTTCTTCTCTGTTTTCTATTTTTTTGACTAAACTTTAAAATTCGCTTTGCTGAGCTCACTCCATTTCCTGTTGTTGTTTCCCACTTGTGCGAATATTCTTGGACTTTTTTTTCCTCCTTTTTTAAGCAATTCGTTTCTAATTGCTGGTAATTGTCTTCTATGCCCCCGGTGCCTCCCCTGCTGCCTGCCCCCGATTCCCCGTGACCATTTGAAGCAGCTGCGAGACCCAGAGACCCACAAAACACAAAACTGAGGCAGAAACACAAAATAAAAGAGAAAAAAGTAGCATGTAATAGCAAATTATGTTGCAATTACAAAGCAGCGCAAAAGCAAAGCGAAGCAACATGAACAACGAGCCGAGCGAACCGAGAGAAAAAGTTTAACAAAACAGCAAACAGCACATGTTCCCCCGAACCCCGCTCTAAAACTGAGTTCTCTATGGATTTTTCGCAACAACCTAATTGTTTTTTAGTTTTTTTTTTTTTGTTTATTGTTTAGTTTTTCTCTGGCTGTGTGCAAAACTTCATTCAGGCAGAAGATACACAAACCAACTGAGAAAATTGCAGGAAATTGTCAAGTGGAGTGGAGATCTCTCGGCATTTTCGGTTCCACCTTGAACACGGCTTTAATCGATTTCGAGGCAGGGAGAAATAACCACCTACGCAGACTGCCAAGATGACAGAAACAAATAAAGCCAAACAGTTTAATTTACGTCAATTAAAATGTTCATCGGAGAGAGCTTATAATTGACCTTCTTGGGTCCGAAACAACTTGTCAACGTGATCAATGTCACTTGCAGAGAAATGAGCTACAAGTTGAACCTCCGAAATTGTTTTAAAGATCCTAAAAAAGCACAGACCAACTTTCTCTCTAAAAAAAAAAACTAAGCGGAAATCATTCATAATTGTAAGTTTAGACCTTTTCTTCTCGGCCTTTTTCCCCGCACGTTTTCTTGTTTATTTTTTTATTCCTCGTAATTAATTCGACTTTTTTTCTTGTGTTTTCTCATAATTATTATGCAGAAATTTGTATGGGTTTTTGTACACTCCCCTCCCCCCTGCTCTTTTTAAACAATTAACTTTTGTTTTTCTTTGAACTCGCACATTTACATGAAAATTTAAATCATTGACCAAGAATAAAAGGTAAAATGAAAACATCAAGTTGTTGGACGAGCCTGGGAAAGCCAAGCCGAAAATTCTGTCTGAGAAGTGTTTCCTCTAATATTTGTGTAGATGAGAAGGCGAAAATTTT
This sequence comes from Drosophila leontia, assembly GCA_008042735.1. Taxonomy (NCBI): domain Eukaryota; kingdom Metazoa; phylum Arthropoda; class Insecta; order Diptera; family Drosophilidae; genus Drosophila; species Drosophila leontia. The sequence continues at coordinate 9,282 of VNKB01001946.1, read as the reverse complement.
GGATTGTTTTTTAGGGCATTGACTTCAATTTCACATAAGTAGCTGGCAGACAAAATTAGGCTTTGTCATGTTATTTGCTATTGAGGAGATGTTTCCACGCATCCTAACGGTGGGTTTCTGGAACCACACATCATCCATCTTAATTAGCCTATTTTCATGTTTTGATTTCCAGGTTTTTTGGGAGATTTCTTGTGAGATTTTCTGGGTGTTTTTCTTTCCTATAAACGATATAGTTATTTATTTTAGGAATTATAATAATATTTCAAGTCTTTTTAATATTCTCAATATATTTTTAAGACTTTAGATATTCCCAAGACCCTTTTTTTTTTCTGCAATCACTCAGCTCAACATTAAAAAGCCTTTCACCTCCCCACATTTAAATCTCTCGTTGATTGAACCGCATAGAGAAATAAATTGATTTAAAATCGAATTCCCATCGAGGAGGCTAATGAATGCTGTAACCCATTTCAATCAACGCCTTGTCAAATCAAAACGGAAATATTTTCCAAACATTTTCATAAAACGAATATAGAAAAAAGCCAATGGAGGAGAATAAATCGAATAAACAATGACAACGACCGCAGATGCCGTAGGAATTAAAGGAAATTAAATTGAGCAGGCACGAGAGGCAGGCAGGAGCCATTGTTTATCCCTATTTGTTGTAGGTTTCATTGTTGGCAGTGGTGTTGCATGTTTCTTGTCACTCGTCATTGATGAATAAACAAAGCGAAATGCAAAACTAAGCCACAGAAAAAGGGACAGCCAGCGAGAGGCATAAACAAAAAGAACAAGACCACTTGAGAGAAAGGCAAGGCAGGGCACTTGTGTGTGCCACACATGCCACTGATGCTGGAATGACTGAAGAGATACAGCTATAGCTACAGCTACAGATGCAGATACATTTACAGATACAGATGGAGAAATGGAGCAAAAGCGAACGACATCGATTGGTGAATGTCGAACTGCATCCGAGAAGCGATTCCGGCTGCCTGCCAAGCGGAACTCCAGCGATGTTCACTGTGATAAGAGGTTGTTCTTTGGGGCGTGGATACGTTTGGTTACACCCTCCACAATTGTCACCGCTTCCCCCTTTTTATTTAGGGATTCATATGCATACGCCCTCTAAAAAAAAAAAAAAACAAAAAATAACGAGGGAGAATGCACAGAAACTTACGAGCTCAAGAGACTGCAGCAAGTTGAGACTTTACAGCATGACTAATTAGTCTGTAATAAATTTTTGCAGCAATAACTTCCATGGAACACAGTCAGGACTCACAGAATATATATTTTTTAAGAGATAATATGATGCAATTTAATAAAAAACGTATACCCCAGATACACTATTCGTTCTCTTAAATCAACTGAAATTGTCAGTTACTCTCCTGTTTCAGGTTATGAGTGCTCCCACTGTATCCACGCATCTGACAGATGCAAAACCCCCACTTGGCATGCAAAGCTCGGCACTTGTCTGGCACTCAAGTGGCATCACTCCTGGATTCTTTCGGCTCCCCTTACCAAGCCCGATTCCATGCCCTTTTCCACACCCCACCCACACCCATCCACAATACCCGTCACAATTGGCATTCTTCAAAAATACCACACATCCTCCCTTGGAAGCTTTGTGTATACTCCATGCTCCATTTCCTGGGAGAGTGTGTGTGCAATCAATAAATATTTTTTCTTGAAATTAAACAGGGTTTACGGGCGGGCAGGCGGTGCATCAGTAAAACAATCAAAATACAAATAATCAAGAATAATGAGCACAAAAGGGCACTGAATGGGGAGCAGGCAGCTTGGAAGCTGTCTGTCTGCCTCAAGTGTTTACACTCTCAAGATCGTTTCGAATGCGGAAAAGAGAAAAAGGGGGAGCCTGCTCAAAATGCATCGATTATTCTTTCCGATTGTCCTATAAATAGCTGGGAAATGTGTGTGCCGGGTTTATTAGAGGAAAGTGTTTGGGATCAATCATGACAAACGATTACAAATGGGGAGGGAAGAGTCATTTCCCAGCATTTGAAGTTTAAATTCATATAAAATAGCCATAAAACCCTCGTATATTCTATTAAACAATTTAATATAACTGAAACCGATTTGCACTCAGACATCAGGCATAACCACGCTCAAACTCAATTTAAGGCCCGCACGAGGACAAAATTCAATTTGAATAATAATAAACCCCTTACGAAGCCTCCTCGTCTAACCACTAACCCAATAAAAAATTAAAGGGAGGGAGCGGAGCCACCACAATTCCCGGACCAATTTCGCTACTCTGATATTTATACAATATATCGCAGCAAATAAATAGTATTTTAGTTAGAAATTCCACTATTTATCCTCCGTCCATTGTTGTATGTGTTTGATTTTTATGTGCTTTTAATGGGGAATAAAAATGAAATCATGTGTGCAACAGATTGTGGTTCCACACCGCCCCCACCACCACCAATGAAAGCAACCATGAGGCATGGGTGTATATATTCTAAATCTCTTCGATTGGAGAATATTCTGTGGATTTGTTTCGCCTGGTTTGCATTTTGTGTCGCATTCGGATCGACAGATGAAAAACCCAACAAAAAAAAAGTAAAACATAGGCGCACACAACATTGGAAAACATTTGCGGATTTTGGTTTTTGAGCCGCAAAACATTTGATTTCATTTCGGTTTGCAAGTCAATTGATTTGTCATGAAACGCCCCCCCAAAAAAAGGAACCTGATTTCCAAACCCACTGTTTTGTGGGGCAACGTTTGAAATTCAATTAGAGTTTACTCCACGAGTTTGTTACGTTAAAACTTTAATTGAAATCGCATTTGTACCTTTCGATTTGTGTCAGAATGAAATTGCAGAAAATTGCCTTAAAGTACTTTTTTTCGTCCTGGCCACGCCCCCAAACAAAGCGTACTTAAACCATATCACAAGCCAAAAATCACGAAAACCGCAAAGCAGTGGAGAATATACAAAAAAATACAACAAAATTGGCAGCCAAGGGAGCGAATGAAAACAAAAGCCGGAAAACAATTTGATGAAAGCGCACCGGCGGGGGAAACTCTTGGTGGAATAGTGCGGGCAGGAAAATATAAGGGGAAAATGGAAAGGTAACACTCACAGCGCGAGCGAAGCGAAGTGAAGTGAAGTTCAGGCGAGGCCAATGACATTTGCAGTTGTTGTACTTGATTGCAGTTGATTCGTAATCGTAATCGGATTGCAATTTGCCTGCACTTGTTACAACACGTGCTGCAAGTAATTGAAGGGTGCACTGCAGAAAATTATAGTTAAGAGTGGCAAGTGATCGTGAGGTGAAAAAAAAGTAACACAAAAAATAAATCATTCAATTTGGGAGAGTGTTATTAGGCATTCGGTGATCTTAACTAAATTTTTAATCTTTTTTCCAATCAAATATTCACGAACTGTTTTTAGAATTGGTAAACCAGTTGAGAATTTTAAGGAACAAAGTTAGAGATTATTCCAGTTAACTATGAAATTTAGTCAAAACTAAAGTCTAAAAATAATTTCAATTTAAAATGTATACCACACATTTTTCCTTGGTGTATTTCAGGGTTAAACAACCATTAACTGTTACCAATTCCGTTTGCTATTTGTGGATTTGTGTGGATTGAAAGTTCTTGAAAACTCCCAGCGGGACGTGTTAATTGCCACAACCTTCCTGTTAATGAAAATGAACAAAAAGATTTTCCGACTTTTCCGAAGAAGATATTTATGACCTGCCCTCTCGTGGCCCTGTGTGTGAGTGTGTGTGCAGGCCACACGCCTTTTGTTTTGCTTTAATTATGGGCGGGTGTGTGTGCATTTGCTATTACTCCGTGAGGAGTGAGGAGGAGGAGGAAGGGCGTGTGTCTGTTTACATTTCTCACACCTTCGGGTTGAACTTCTCCTTACGGAAAACGTAAACAAAATCATCTTGAACCCGACTCCAAAGAGTGGAACGCGGAATGCGGTGTGCCTCTCCAGCAGCTGTCAACGGGCCGAAACATTTGAGCCCGTCAACAGCACAAATAACTAAACGCTAAATTATATTACAAAAAAAAAAAAAAAAACTAAAAGTTTCTAAAAACAAAAGCAAAAGCCGAGGAAAAAATACGCATAGAAGCGCAAACGTTTTCTCGGCTTTTGTTTACAATTTGGCTTCCGCTTTTGAGGCCGTTTTCTGTTTACCAATTGTGACAGCAACTTTCTTTTCTTTTCTTTTCTTTTCCTTCCCTCTTCCCGGCTTCTGTTTTTCTTTTATCTATAATTTTCATGGTTCGGCGTGTCTGTCGCCAGCGAGCTGATGACATTTTCGAGAAGGTGATAATTCTTTTTTAATAGTTTTTCCGGCAGCCAGAGAGCACCACGCCAACAAGTGACGTTTATGGGACTGCGTGCCGGGCATTCCGAATATTTCGCTTCAGATGCATAAATTTTGGATCGACTTACGTGAGATCACTTGAGATTGAATTGGAGCTTACCTGGAAGGGAATAAGAGAGAATATTTTGAGAGTTAGTTGAGGAATTTTGTTAGAAGTTCCTAGTTAAGCAGGAAAGGATTTAAAATAAAAAACCTAAAATAAAATTCAAAAAGTTTTCTTTCCAAAAAAGGGATTACAAAACTACAAGCCATACAAAACTAACCGAATCAAGTTTTCCAATTTAAAGACTGACATTCTTCAGCTGCCAGCACACACACGTTCTTTTCAATTTTTAGGTTGAAAAATCGGTTTGGGAAATTTGTTGCCTTGCACCCGAAAATTCACTCAGAATATCTGTCACTAATCTATCAGTTTGGTCAGCAAAATCCATTGCATTTCCTGTGCTGCTCGTTCTGGCGCCAAACAAAATTTCATTTGATTTTGCAGCCGACGACAACGACGACGTCTGTTCAATTTATAGACATTTCCCCCAAAAATGCAATACAGAAATTTTACTGGAGCGAAAATACATCGTCACACACAGGCATTTGACCGGGCGAAACAACCGTTCAATTTTCTGGGAAACCCCCAGGAAAGCCCCTCCCAAAGAACACGTTTCCATGGCCTGCAATCTCGGCTAAAACGAGTCCCACAGCCGGTGGGTAAAAATGGCGAAACCCAAATAGAGGCCAGCAGGCCGTTTGATTAGAGCGAGCCCCACTCACACTCACACTCACCGCCTCGTGAATCATTTTCAATTAGTGCAATTGAGGCGGGTGAGTCAGTCAGTCAGTCAGTCGCCGTTGCCATTCATAAAAATGCTCAATGTCAGCGAAATGAAAGGGAAATACTCGAATACTACGAACAGTTTCGGAGAATAATCGCAATTATTTCTCACTTAGGAACGTCGCACAGGCAGGGTCTTATGTCATTTGCCATTCGCCTCTTTGTTTTGGCTCAGCTTTATTTTTACATTTTGCATAACGGCAAACTGTGGCAATAATAATTACAACAAAAACCGCTAATTTGGTGGCAGCCCAAAAAGAGTTTCATTGCCTTTGAGGGCCCAGCTGTAACGACCGCATTTATTTATGATTTTTTTTCGCTTTTATGGGCGCCACAGAACGCCACGAATATTGTAGGCCAAAATAAACCAGAAACCGAGAACCGAAATCCGAACTAAAGTGCTTCTAGTCCGCAAGTTGTTGGTGGCTTTTCTTGGGCTGCTGTCAAGCCGGTCGCTCAGTTTATGGCCAACCGTTAAATTGGACTTGGTTGCAGTCGCTGTTTATCGCTGACAAAAAGGTTTTACTTGACCCAGTCAAGAGCGAACTACAGTTGCCACTGCCGCCAGAGCACTGGTAGTTGGCTTCGGGCTGGGCTGGGCTGGGCCCCTTCAAACTGGGTCGATTTGCTCTGGCTATGGCTTTTGAGCCGGAGTTTTGTTGCTCGAATGGCGTAGAAGTAGTTGCAGGCAATGGCAACACGGCAAGAAAAAATCTTACCAAAATTTGGGTAATAAAGAGGAGTGGTTTTAAGGGATTTTGTGTGATTTAAGAGGGTCGTTGTAGGATTTGAAATCTTAAATCAGAGAGTGCCTAAGTAGTGCTCAAATAAATCCATTTATTAATAATCACCACCCTTTTCTCTCTCTGCATGGCTTTGTTACCACTGCAGCTGTTGGCATTGCTGCTCGTGTAGCCGATGTTGCTGATGCTGTTTGTGCTGCTGTCGGTAGCCATGTTGCTGCTCTGCTCGGCTGCTGCTTAAACAAGCCATGTTGCTGCTGCTGTTGTTCCATAAGCGATTTTTTGTGCAATTTTTGCTGGCGTTGCCGCTTAAAGGTTCGACTCTCTGTCTGGCTGGCCTTGATTTGGCAGTAGTAGCTGCTGCTGCTGCTGCTAATGCCCTCGTTTTTGTCTCCCCAAGTTCTAAGCCATCTGCAATCACTTAAGTGCAGGAAAATTGAATTTGGGCGCCTAATGACGTTCTACTGGCCGGGTCAGCAACCGCCTCCTGTTTGCCCTTTCACTTTAGCCGGCTTTTACGTAGTTGGCGACAAAGTTGTAAACCATTTACAAGGCATCCGTTGTCTGGGCAATAACAAAAACTAAAACAAAAACACAACTTGTGGAGTGCACAGATTGCAGAGCAAGTTAAGCCAAACTAGATTTCCAGAAAGGCAGCAAAACTTGTTCTAAATGCTGCCTGCCAGACCTTGAAATATCTGCGGACAGGCTATAATCAAGTCGAGCGATTCTCAAACATAACAATTTTGTATAAATATGCGATGATTAAACAAAAATAATTGCATTTAAAATTAAGTTTTTAGCTTGAAGGCTTACAGAGGATATTAATTCCTCTTTTACTGACATTTAAATTAAGCGAAAATCGGAATTATTTTCCGTGATTTAACCAAAACAATGATAAATCAAAAACACACACATTATAGAGGTAAAGCTAGAATAATTTTGCACACAGGGGTTGATGCATAAAATAATTTGCCATAATTGGATTATGAAAATAATAATTTTTCACTTATGTTTATGTATGAAGAGGGCGCTTGCAGTGGGAGTGGTAATGGTCATCATTTTATCGTGTTACCGTCATAATTACAACAATCAAATTTGACCAAATATTGCCTGTTAATAGAACAAATGAAATTTAAAATCAATATGCTAAATTATTTAATTTTTGTATGGCACTCGGCTTATTGTTTCACCACAGCATTTATTTGGTTGGTAAACATTTTAATTACTCCCAGTCGGTCGGTGGGGGTAAATGCACTTTTCGACTGCTGAATAGTTCTCTTTTGAACGCAAAAGTTTGCTTATGGCTTTAATTCCACATTTTTCTCACTCCAAGCGTTGTGATCGGTGCTAAAAACTTTTCGTCGGCACTGTAAATGCCAACCGACTGGCTATCTGCGCTGGCAAGGTGAAAGTTGTTTCTGCTTCTCGGGTGCAGGAGGGTTTTTCTGTGAGCTGCCGTCGCTTTTAATTACTGAATTAAATGCGGAAATTAGAAAGATGGAAAGCAATGGGTCAAATGTTTGTCCGTATAAAATATGAGAACATTTCGCTCGCTCTATATGGGAATTTTATATTACAAACACGATTCTGTGCTGCGGTGAAAGTTTCCAGTTTTTGAAGGGCGTTGAAAATGAAATTTTGAGAACTGGAAATTGGAAACCAAGGTGGCAAAGTTGCCAGAAAATTAATATATAAAATAGTTATGATGCATGGCTTGTGTCACGCTCAAGAATTTAATCAGAGAATGTAACTTAATGCCTCAAAATAAACTTTATTGTCTACTATCATAGGAAACGCCCGAACGTAAGTTGCTTATCAGGAAAACCAAGCGAGAATGCCTTGACTGAGTTTATTTACCTGTCTTTTCAGGCCTTTGGCTTGGCATTAATATTTAATTGGCACTATTTAACCCTCAAGACATTTCACCCCGCTCTCCAGTCCGTGTTCATCCATCATTTCAAGTTATTTTTCCTCCCGAGTTTCCCCCTATAATCCACGGCGACAAACTTGAACTTTTTACCAGCCATTCCCCCCGTTTTTGTTTATCAAGAATAAGTTTTTCATTTAGTCCGGGTTGCCGGGGCCAAAAGTGGCAAATAAAAAATAGTATTTATATAAAGCCAAGTCGCTGACTGATAAGTACCGCAAGTACTACGCGCACACACTATCTAACTTGGCTAGAAAAGAGTGCAGAATAAATGGAAATATTCATTCCGAGCGATAAGTTAGCAGGCGTGACTAAGCCCAAAGCTGGTTAAGGGGGAAAAAAAAACTAGAGCTCTCTCTTTCTTTACTGCATATTTCACTCTTTTTTTTATAGTCATAGTTCCCCCGTCTTCTTGGCAAGCCCTTTTCCGCAACTTTTATAAATTAAATGCCATAAAGTGAAAAACTTTCTTGTCTGTCGGCCTGACTCACGCACTCACACGCTCACTTAGAATGTAATTACCTTAAAAAAATATGGCCAAAAAAGTGTGGAGAAGCGGGGTTATTCCCAGTAGAAGTGCGTGAGTTGTGCAATTTAAATTTAATTTTAATTCTATGTGTTTTTCGGCCGCTTTTATGGCTAAAGCTTTTCACTTTTTCTTGTCTTTCTTTCGATGTTGTAAGCCCAGGCCCTGTCACGCACGTCATTAGGCCGTAATGAAAACTTAATAAAGAGACGTGAACGAAAGTTGAGAGAGGAAAACCCTTTACGGGCCATCCAATCAAACCGAATAGGGAGTTGGCCGGGCCAGCATAGCTGCTGTAATTTCCACAGGCACCGAACCAGTCGTTTGAATTGACATGCTAATATGCTAACATCAATCCTAATCTCGGTCGAGTCAGTCTGTCAATCTTTGTGTTTGGTGGAGGCTATTGTCTGGCCAATAAATGAGTAAATGACTGGCATACACCCCCTCTCATTGAAGCACACACACACACACCTAGTAAAGACAGTAGCGTTTCGGGATATCCTGTGGCTATACACAGGGAAAAAAATCAGTTGAATCGAAAAAAACACATCATAAGCTTTTTTCTCTGTTTATATAACAATCTTTTAGAAATAATTTATATTTTTAGTAATTAAATATTAAATTATTTAAGCTTAAACTTAATTGGTACCATTTTCTAGCAGTGCAGCAACAGTAACTGTAACCAGCCTGCCAGCTGACAACTGTTTTGTTGCACGAACGTCGGACATTTATCAAATTAAACAGAGTTTTCAGGGAGATGGCAGCCGAGATTGCCTGGCCGCAGGAACACTTGTTTGTGTGTGGCCAAGGTGTAGAATCCACACCCCCGCCCACCCCTTTAATCTATCTGCTCTCTGCTCACTGCTCACTGCCCACTGTGTGAAATGAGAGCT